>CM060335.1:49874468-49879468 GCA_030674155.1 Stramonita haemastoma
CGGATCCTAAAGAGGGCAGGTACCCATTTACAGCTAGGTGAACTGGGGGAACTGTACTGAAGCCAAGGTATGCAAATGGTCACCCATCCAACTGGTAACCACGCTCGACGCTGCTTAACTTTACTGGGGGAAAGAGAGCACTCTGACCACTTAACTATCCCGATAGTTAAGATAGATGTAAGGTATAATTAACATCCCCAAATTATGGGAATTGTGTGCCCTAAACTCCCTCTGTTCCATTCCTCTCTTTACTTTTTGCCGTGTTCCTTTTTCTTCCTGTCATCTCTCTCTTATCTTATTTTCTGCCTTCTTGTTTCCTTCTCGTGCCTTTTCCCCCAGAAAAATGAATAAGGTAACAGCTCTCTCCTATGCCGAAGTCGTGTGCGCTGGGCCTGACTTGTGAGGTGGTAAACAGCCGAAGCACATTTTTGCTCACATGACAGTAAATTTGAATAGTTGCTGTCTCAGCATTGGGGAACAGATGACAAGAGTTACAAAACTGCATACACACGGGGACTGGATGTAAAAAAAAGCCCATGAGTGCTTATTCTATCACCCTCAAAATAAAAGAATAAAAAAAGTAAATTTTACGAAAAAAAAGAAGAAAGAAATTGACTGAGAAAAATGTAACAACATTATTTTAATAGAATAGTGATGCCAGGAATTGGAGGATGGACAAAACCATATAGACATCAGGACATGCACACACATTGACATCGCCATTGATCTCTAGAGGAGTGAAAAGAGTGACCAAAATTTGCTTTCATTTTGGTACAGGCTTTATTTTTTTAAAGAGTTACATGTGTAGTTTTACACACTGTCTTTTAAACACTCTTATTACCCGAAGTCGGAATGTAGCTACCTTCATGATGGGCAGAAACAGTAGCAAAATCTCACCACTGGTGAACCTTCGGATGAGACTATAAACCGAGGCCCCGTGTGTGAACGCACGCAGATCATCTTGCTATGCTCTGCGCACACGTTAAATCCTGTTCCGCTTTTCGTAAGAGTAGGCCATTGTGTGCCAGTGGGAACAGATAACAAGATTGACAAAACTGCATACACACGTGGGCTGGATGTAAAAAAAAAAGCACATGCGTACTTATTCCATTATCCTCGATATGAAATAATTAAAAAAAACCAAAAAAACCTAGGATCTCTAGCCCAGGAACCCCCCCCACCCCCTCTGAAAAAAAATCAACAAACAAAACGCTGTCATGGAACACACAGAGTTTAAATACACACGGATAGACAGAGGCTTTTGAGGAGTGTCTCGTCTTTGTGTTGAAATCTAAAGGACAAGGTGTTACCCATAGCTTCATGTCACACAGCTAGCGGAACTATGTACAATGTTGACTCTGAACACTTAAGGGGTTTGGTAATGCACCCACGCATATTCATGCACACACACACACATACACGCACACACATACAGACACAAACACACCCACACAACACCCCCACATACATATACACGCATCACACACACACACACACGTACACACACACACACACACACACACACACACACACACACACACACACACACACACACACACACACACACACACATACACACACACACACACACACACACACACACACACACACACACACACACACACACACACACACACACACTACCACCTCTCTCAATTTTTTTGTCTGTAAATTGCAATCCCCCCCCCCCCCAAGCCCACCTCCCCCCTAACCCCCCCACTTTTATCCAGTTGGAAGCAGTGAGGATCATTGTATTGATGAAACAGCAGTGAAACCCATTATGACAATATTCCACACAGACAACCAGAAAAGTCGAAAAGTCCTTCGGATGAGATTATAACCCGAGGCCCCGTGTGCGAACGCACGCACAACATCTTGCGCGCACGTTAAATCCTGTTCCACTTTTCGTAAGAGTAGGCCATTGTGTGCCGGAAGGAACAGATGACAAGATTTACAAAACTGCATACACACGGAGCCTGGATGTAAAAAACCCCACACACGAGTGCTTATTCCAGAATCCTCGATATAAAAGAATAAAAAAAAAATGATGTAAAAAAGCACAAGAGTGCTTATTCCATTATCCTCGATATAAAAGAATAATAAAAGAAAAGAATAAATGAAGAGAGAAAACACTACAGACATACAAAGAAAAACAAACACCTCTAAGTTCTCCTACCTCTTAATAATGGGATGACCTCAATAGCCGAGAAGTGTAGATTGAATAACAACAAAACGTGGTGATGATACTCACTTTATTGGAACAAGAATGCCAGGGACAGTGTGTGTGTGTGTGTGTGTGTGTGTGTGTGTGTGTGTGTGTGTGTGTGTGTGTGTGTGTGTGTGTGTGTGTGTGTGTGTGTGTGAGAGTGTTTTGTGTATGTGTGTGTATGTATATACGTGCGCACGCGCTCGTGTTTGTGTGTGTTTGGGGGATGGGGTTGGGCGTAGGAAGGGATCATGTACACATGTAAAAAAGACCCCCCCCCCCACATCCACAAACACGGACACATTGTCCTTGAAGTGGAGGACCTGAATTGGAAAACTCAGTGTTGGTTGGGGACTTATGCCTGTCCCACTTTAATGTATTTTGCTTCCTTGTTTATAATGCCCTTCTCAAACAAGTAAGAGAAGGCTATTGTATGCCAGTGGGATCAGATGACAAAATTTACAAAACTGCTTACACACGGGGACTGCATGTAACCCCCCCCACTTGAGTGCTTATTTTATCATCCTCGATATAAACCAATAAATAAATAAATGAATAAATAACTCTTATGCCTGATGATAATATTCTTTGATATCTCATACAGCATGGAGATTGCATAACTAATGGGAAAGTGAAAACAAGAGCTGAAATCGCCACTGGACCATTAAAAAAACTCCTGACTTCAGTGAAAAAAATGCAGATTGAAGTGATACAGGCACAATAAACGAACACCTGGACTGGCCAAGACTGTCCTACAGGGAACAGTACGAGGAGGGAGACGAAGAGGCAGACAGAGAAATCGATGGGAAGACAACATCAGAGAGTGGGCTGGCCTTGGGTGGGGCGATATATTGCGGAAAGCTGAGAACTGTGAAGAATGGAGGAAGCTGGTTACAAAATCTTCAGTGGTGCCCCAACGGTCAGCCAGACTATGGGAAAGGTAACAGGTTACAGAGGGGTGTGTGTGTGTGTGCGTGTGTATGTGTGTGTATGTGTGTGTATGTGTGTATATATGTATGTGTGTGTATGTGTGTGTGTATGTGTGTGTGTTTGTGTGTGTATGTATGTATGTATGTATGTATGTATGTATGTATGTATGTATGTATGTATGTATGTATGTATGTATGTATGTATGTATGTATGTGTTTGTTTGTCTTTGATTTTACGTCTGTACACTTAAAGTGATATTAGACGAGGGATGAGGTTGGGGGGGGTGGGGGGGGGGGGGGGCAATAAAGAGATAAGGGTTTTTTCAAAAAAGTGCGTTGGTAATTGTGTACATAAGAAGACTGATTACAAAAATATATAACAAGAATGTTGCAAAAGATGGGATAAGAAATGCAAATAATAACAAAAACAATCGAACAATAGAGAACTTTAAAATCTGAAACTGTAAGATGAACAATTGCAAACTACATGTAAAGGCTGCCATGAATAAAGCAAAAAGTACATTGCCACAGTAGGGTGTTATAATTTCACAATCTTCACAGTAGTACTTTATAAAAAAGAGAATACTGGGGATCGCATCAGAGACAATGCTATCTCACACAGTAACTTTGGATTGATTAACACTTCTTGCAGTGACTTATCTTGAAATGGTGGTAGGAACTTTTTTAAACCTTGACAATGATACAAAACATGAACACTGGAAAGTTTTTCACCGCATATACATTTTACATTTTTGGCAAATTTTGCTCGAAATGCATTTAATTTCAATCTGTGGATTAGAGAAACAATATTTCTAATACTGGATTTTTGAAAGCCGTACTGAGTACAAAGGATGTTCTCAATATCAAAAACTGAACAAGTATGCTGGGAATAGCCAGCCTCTTCATGTTTCTTTTTTACATGTTTCCAGCAAACACTTTGAAGCAAAGCATAACCCTCATGAAGAGAAAGAGGAATGTCTAAAACATTTGAACAGCTAGAATGTTTTGCTGCCTTTTTGGCTGCTTTGTCAACCTTTTCATTGAAATAAAGACCACAGTGAGATGGAACCCAGCAGAAAGTGATATTCGAACCCCTCAGAATGAGAAAATGTATCAAAAAATTAATTTCAGTAATGAGATTCTGCCTAACCATCGATGTAGAGTTATTAAGACACTGTAATGCAGATTTAGAATCAACGCAAAATAAAATCTGCAAAACAGTATTTGGAAAATCAAGCAGAAAGTACAAAGCCATCAAAATAGCCGTAAGTTCAGCAGTAAAGATGGAATGATTTTTGCCAATATGATAGGACTTTTCAACTTTCAGAGCTGGAATGATAAATGCTGCCAAACACACAGACACAGAGCTGGAATGATAAATGCTGATAAATATGTATGTGTGTGTGTATGTGTGTGTATGTGTGTGTATTTGTGTGTGTGTGTGTGTGTGTGTGTGTGTGTGTGTGTGTGTGTATAATGTATGTGTGTGTATATGTGTGTATGTGTGTGTATAATGTATGTGTGTGTATGTGGATCTATGTGTGCGTGAGTTCTGTTACAATCAAACAGCAATGGAAAACATGCTGAAAATCCACACAGAGAGTGGGCTAAAAGCAAACAGCACAAAACTCCCCTTGATAATGCCCTTAATAGCAAAGTGTTGATTCAATAACAGCGGCATGCCACTCACTTTAATAGCATAGAGATACAAAGAACTGTGTGGAAACATCGGATTAAAAACATTGGGGAAAATAAACACACACACACACACAAACAAACACACAGATACACACAAACACTCACACAGCACGCACGCACGCACGCACATACACACACACACACACACACACACACACACACACACA
>CM060335.1:49891968-49894468 GCA_030674155.1 Stramonita haemastoma
AATGGTCTTAACCACTAGACTACAGCGTCCCTCTCTCATGCTCCATCAATATTGCAGACTGAACAAATAACCTCAAAGCATTCAGAAACAGGACCAGTTTACACATAAACGCACACACACACTCATACACACACATGTACATACACACAAACACACACAGACACACACACACAGACACACAGACACAGACACACTCACACACACACACACACACACACACACACACACACACACACACACACACACCCACAACACACGCACACACATACACACATACACCCCCCCACACCCACCCACACCCACACGCATACAATATCACTTCAAGTGAACAGACGTAAAATCAAAGACGCACCCCCCCCCCTCCACACACACACACACACACACACACACACACACACACACACACACACACACACACACACACACACACACATACACACACACACACACACACACACACACACACACACACACACACACACACACACACACACACATACAACGACACGCATACAATATCACTTCAAGTGAACAGACGTAAAATCAAAGACGCACACACACACACACACACACACACACACACACACACACACACACACACACACACACACACACACACACACACACACACACACACACACACATACACACACACACACACACACATACACACGCACACACATATACATACACAGAGTGGTACATTGCCTCGTACCTTGATGGAATAAGCAATGAAGAGGTTAGCGGCGTGGTTTACACAGAGGTACCTTGTACCTTAATAGAATAAATAATGAAGACATTGCGGGAACAAAGACTGGCTTGGAGTAGACGGGATGCGTCCTAATGCACTGATTATTTTTTCATTCCTAGGCTACACCTCCCAGATTCATCAATGGAGAAATTTTGCATATACTACCGTTGTACGCGCACACACACACACACACACACACGCAAATACACACGCACACACTCTCTCACACATGCAAGCACACAACACACACACACACACACACACACACACACACACACACACACACACACACACACACACACACACACACACGCAAATACACACACACACACACACACTCATTCTCACACACATGTACACACACACATACACACACATACACACATACATGGGCACACACATACACACACACACTCTCTCTCTCTCTCTCACACACACACACACACACACACTCACACACACACACACACACACACACACACACACACACACACACACACACACACACACACACACACACACACACACACACACACACACACACACACACACACACACACACACACACGTCTGATATCACTATTTAGTGGAAGGACGTTAAACTGAAGAACTAACTTACCCGCCATGGATACAGCCGCATTCCGACTTCGGGGATGGTGTCTAAACACGACATCAGTGTGCATGCATTTCCTTTTTTTTTTCATCCGTTCTTACCGGCACGAACGGGCTTACTCTAGTGAAAGGCAGAGCGGGTTTTTGAAGTGTGTGTAAAATTTTCGGCGTGCGTTCACAGACAGGACCTGGTTTAGAGTCTCATACAAAGTAATAGGTGAAAGGTAAAGGTGTCTTATAACCTGTGTGGTCGTAGGGGAGTCAGGCATCAGAAATCGCAGCTTCTCAAGGGGCCAGCATATTGAGGGCGGCACACATCTCCTCTCCCTCGCTGTTTTACCTTCCCTGACCCTAAAGAGGGCAGGTACCCATTTACAGCTGGGTAAACTGGGGGGACTGGAAGCCAAGGCGCACAAATGGTCACCCATCCAACTGGTAACCACGCTCGACAAAGTACTGAAGTTAACTCCAGGGTAAAATCCCCATGGCTCGACCCCAGGCCGTCAGGTGACAAGCGAAAGGCCGGCTCTCACCGCTAAGCTATCCCCCATCCATACACTAGATATGATTATAATGGTGCTATTTCATCAAGCCTACGTAATGCACACAAACACAGCAATACACATCAGCTCTCTTCCCCTCTTCGAAAATCAAAGCCCACAGACTGACAGGCAGACAGACATACATATTCTGTTTATTTATATATTTATTTATTTATTCTTTTTTTATATCGACGATAATGGAGTAAGCACATATTTATTTATCTATTTATCTATTTATCTGTCTATTTATTTATCTGTCGATATATGTATTTATTCTTTCATATCGAGGATAATGGGATAAGCATTCATGTGCTTGTTTGTACATCAAGTCCCCGTGTGTATGCAGTTTTGTAAATTTTGTCATCAGTTCCAACAGGCATACATTGGCCTACATTTTCGAAAACCGCAACAGGATTTATCGTGTGTGCAAGATGTTCTGCGTGCGTTCACACACGGGGCCTCGGTTTAAAGTCTCATCCGAAGGACTTTTGGGGAGAGTAGAGTCTGCGCTGATGTGAACTTTAAGGGAAAATATCCCCTTGAACAGTATTCGAACACGGGTCGTCAGATTACGAGCGCAATGGTCTGACCACTA
>CM060335.1:49899468-49901968 GCA_030674155.1 Stramonita haemastoma
GGCCAGCATATTGAGAGAGGTGCCCATATCCCCTCCCTCGCTGCTTTACCTTCCCTGACCCTAAAGAGGGTAAATACCCAACTACAGCTGGGTGAACTGGGGGACTGTACTGAAGCCAAGGTGTGCAATCGGTCATCCATCCACTTCATTACTGCAGTAGTCGAAATTTATGGTTTTCACCATGATTTATTTACTGTTTTTGGAAAAATTACTGAAAGGTTTACTCACATTTTCCGAAGATATTAAACAAGGTTTTGGCACTGTCTACATCAATATACACCATTTTGTCCGTTTTTTTCATGATCCAATCACAAAATGTGTCCCTGAGTTTAAGTTGTTGTTGTTGTTTTGTTGTTGTTGTGCGTTCCCCAACATAACACTCTGGGGGGTCACCCAAGATTTCACTCTCTGCCTCATTCGTCCCACCTGGGAATCACTGTGAGATAGAAATTGCACACTGAATGAGAAGTGTGCGTGTATGACTGTTTCCAAGTACCTCACCATATAGGCAGCCATACTCTGACTTCAGATGATCCTTAGTTTAAGGAAAAAATAAATCCAATCTATCACGAGCCAGGACATTCTGAATTTCATGGCGGTGTCTTAACCATTTCACCACCTCTGCAGGGTTTACAGTGACAAAGTATCTAACACATTTGTCTCCCCTGGCGCTAAGATGAGTCACACAATCCTGGTAATACCTACTCCACCCACCCCCACCTTTCTTCTTCTCCTCCCCCCCTCTCCTCCTCATCCCTCCCTCCCATCTTCCCTGGCAGGCAACTTGCTGTGGTTTCTCTGCCCATTGACAGCTGGTGTGGCTGCTGGTAAACCATACCGCCCTTCTCTTTTGGGACACGGACACATCGATTGTCTTGTTCTTCAGAAGATGGGTCTGGTTTCTGGAGACAATGCTATTTCTTGGCTCTCGCTGTTCTTCCCCTGCTGTGGTGTCCAGCTAACGTGTTCGTTCTATTGCTGCTTTTTTTTCTTCCTCAAAGTTTCTTTTTTGTTCAAAACAACATGTCTTCACACTTTGTCGTTGCTGTTATCACCAACTTTTACATTGTGAGTCATACAGTTTTTGGAAAAGCCCCCCCCCCCAAAAAAAAAAAAAAAAAAAAAAAAAAACCGACAAAAAAACTCAACAAAACAAACAAAATCCACCAAAAACAGCAACAGAAAAACAAACCAAAGAAGACAAAATAAAAAAAATCACAAAACAAAACAAAAACATACAAAATACATCTAAGCAGACACGAACCCTTAGGAAAAATGCTGAAGGAATATATTCCAGGATGGTGACTGCCTCAAGCAGGAGTTTGTCAGAGTTCCCTGCTGGTTATAAGATGGCCTTTAAAAAAAAAATCAATCAAGTAACATCGCCCATGAAAGCAGCATAACTTCGTTGATTGAGCACTGCACTGGTTGTATCCTAACAGCCACTACTTTGATTCTGAGTTAAACCCCAGAAAATCGTTCAGGCAGCTTAACAAATAAAACTAGAGAAAAGATGCTGTGAGTATTTGGTTGGTATGTAAGCTATTGATGATAACACGACAGTTACTTGAAATATCTGGCATGCATCTGAAGCTTCGTTAAGGCAAATAGATAAATACTTTGGTTAATCACCTTTTGAGCAGATTTTTGTTTAATAATAGAACAGCATCAAAGATAAAATTTGAAATAACGTACCACCTATTTTCCCATGCTCACATTTCTGATGTAGGGCAGTCCTTACATGACACACACCGATAGGCTATCAACGGTCATCAAGAATTTGGACAGCAAACTTTGTCAGTTATGGCAACAACAAAAATGCATCTGTAAAGTTCTAGCAGCCTGTAAAGTAGCTTTTGCTGAAATCTTTTCTCTTTTCTAAAAATTGATTTTGTTCCGCGACTGCAGCTCTGAGGTTCACCAAAGGTGATATTTTTTTGCGTATGGAGCCTTTTCCCCCCAACTATTAAGGTAGCCGCACTCTGACTTCAGGGTTTTATTTTGGAATTGAATCTACCAATTTTGCCAGAATGGTTAGAAGGTAGCTACCTCCCTGCTCTTTCCATTTTTCAACTGTCGTGGGTTCTTTTGACGTGCACTAGTCTTTAAGCACGGGGGTCAGACTGGTTTAGAGTCTCCTCCCAAAGACTTGACATTCAGTTCGATTTTCCCTTCAAACTAGGAAGTAAGCGAAAGGTCAAATTTAGGTGGGTCATGTGTTCTTATGGTCGGCTTTAAACCTAAAGTATCTTCTAACATCCTGATAATCCTCCAGACGTTTTGTCTGCTTCCAAATCTCTCCTCCACCCCCTCTCCCCTCCTCTCAGCTCCAGACTGCACAGTCTGGTGACTGTAGAAAGTTGAGAACTTGCACTGACTTTTTCTTAAGGAAAGAAAGTCAATGAAAGGATGCAGAACTAGTACCTATTCATATGGACAGCATCACTTATTTTTGTCTGTTTTTATATATAGTTAACGTTGTTGTTGTTGTTGTTGTTGT
>CM060335.1:49911968-49924468 GCA_030674155.1 Stramonita haemastoma
TCCTCGTGTGTATGCAGTTTTGTAAATGTCATCTGTTCCCGCCGACACACAATGGCCTACTCTTACGATAAGCGGAACAGGATTTAACGTGTGCGCAAGATGTACTGCGTGCGTTCGCACACGGGGCCTCGGTTTACAGTCCCATCCGAGGCTCTTTTGGGGAGAGTGGAGTCAGCACTGATGTTAACTCCAGGGGTAAAATCCCCTCGAACGGGAATCGAACTCGGATTGTCAAATTGCGAGCGCAATGTTCTGACCACTTGGCTATCCCGTCCCCTCTATCCCGTTTAAAGGTTATAAATTCAACTCCTTGCTGCTCCATATAAAGATCTATAATCCTCTCAGTTTAAGAGCATAGGAAAAAGGCAGAATAGGATTTTTAAAGGGATAAACCCGTTAAACGACCACTGACTTATGCATTGTCTAAAAGTCCTTCGGATGAGACTATAAACCGAGGTCCCATGTGCAAACGCATAAAGAACATCTTCCGCACACGTGAAAACCTATTCCGCTTTTCGAAAGAGTAGGCCATTGTGTGCCGGTGGGAACAGATGACAGGATTTACAAAAACTGCATACACACGGGGTACTGGATGTAAAAAAGCACATGAGTGCTTATTCCATTATTCTCGGTATAACAGAAGAAATAAATCAAACAATAAATGTTTGACGGAAAAGCACAAGGCCTATGTCTTCTCATAGAATAAAATCATAGACATTGCTTTCCCTCTACTAAGACTTTTCAACTAAAAATGTAGCTGTCAGTCTTTATTCAGAAAATAAAACGTTTGCGGACGGGACCTTGGCTTATAGTCTCATCCGAAGAGGTGCATGTGTGTGTATAGTAGTTGTAACGGTTATGATGGCTTAATTATAGCTGTATATTTGGAGGATATAGAAGAGACAATCTCACATACTCACAGACGCCATTTTGGTGATTACAGCAGTGTCTTATTACCATAAAACAGTACAAGAATTCAATTCATGACACATCTCCCCTCTAAAGTTAAAGAAATGACTTGCATTTAAACATGCTATTTTTTTTCTTCTTTTGATCAATGATAATAAAAACATGAAACAATGAATTTCCAGCAAAGCGTCTATGTCAAACTCTCGGTTTGCAATGACCAATGATTCTTTCAGCAAAGCGTTCTTGTTGAAATTGACAAATACATATTTATAGAAATAATACATATGAAAATACATTGAAAGAAAACCATCCTTGAAATATCCTACTCACGTGTCCTATAATGGTAACCAAGCTACACGGTTACTTAATGAACAAGTGATACAGGCTTACTACACAACTGCTCACTTGTACAGGCCATGGGTCATTTTCATTCATGTTTCCTACAGAGCAGTCTGCTGCTCTCTACATGACTAGAACACAATCATTCTGCCAAATAAACAACCAAACTACACTGTTGCTTAGAGGCAGCTAACTCAACCAAAAGAGCAACCTAGCTACACGTTGCCTTTTGGAGACAGGCCATGCACAACAACAGGTACTAATCCTGAAATCTTGTTGGTCGCTTGACTTGTCTGCCACTGCGGGTGAAGATTTGCCCTGGAGGTTGAGGTGGTAAAGACTGCCTTGATGTGGATGAGTTGTCTTCGCAAGGCTGCTGCTCAACCGTTGGGGACTGAGATGACAGTGGAGACCTTCCAGGTGCTGCACTGACTGAAGGGGGAGGTGAAGGTGTAGCCCCTACAGCCGTACCCTGAGGTGGACTTGTGCTGGAGGCTTCACCAGGTTCTTTCTGCAGCCTGATGTGGCGACGATTTCGTCGCAGCTCACTTCCTTCCGGTGTCTTGAGGAGATAGGAACGTTGAGCACATGGCTCCACCACCACTGCCCGTTGTTTCCACCCTTTTTCTCCATCCAATTTCACGATGACTGGATCACCAGGGAGGAGAGCAGAGAGTGGCTGGACACCATGACGTCGGTCAAAGTTCACTTTCTGCTGGCTTTTGTAGGCAGTGTCTCTCCTCTGCAGTGTTCTGCGGGGAATCACTCGGGGAGACAATGTGCGGGGGTGCACCGGTAGTGTTGTGCGCAGTTTTCTTCCGAATGCCAGCTCAGCTGGGCTGTATCCCAGCTCAGGAATAGGGGTAGCTCTGTACGCAAGCAGAGCTCTGAAAACATCGTCTTGTTTCAGGAGCTTCTTGGCTGTCTGAACTGCTTTCTCAGCAGCACCATTAGCCTGTGGGTAGTGAGGGCTTGTTGTGACATGGTGAAAATTCCAGTCAGCAGCAAATGTTTTAAATTCAGATGCTGTGAACTGGGTCCCATTGTCAGAAATCACTGTTTCTGGAACACCATGATGGGAAAACCAGTTCTTCATTTTGGATATGACTGTCTTTGATGAGATGTTCGGAAGGTGGGCAATGTCGAGGTATCTGGAATAGTAGTCGACCGCAACCAAGAAGTGGGTGTTCTTGGTCTCACAGATGTCGACACCAATCCGTTGAAATGGTCTGTCTGGAAGATGAGAAGCAAGAAGCGGTTCTTTTCTCTGAGAGGGTTGCTTCTCCTGGCAGAACCGACAATGTGTAACATGGTCTTTTATGTCCTGGCTTATGTGGGCCACCAAACGGAGTGTTGTGCTCGTTCTCTGCACTTGTGGATCCCCATGTGGCCCTCATGGATCCTTTCCAGCACGCCTTGCTGCAACGAGAGGGGAATGACAATCCTGTCTCCATTGATGAGGATTCCCTGCCAGACACTAAGTTGTCCTCGTATTGCAAAAAGGTGTCGAGCTCCGAGTTTGACATCCTCCTTGTATCGAGGCCAGCCGGTTTGGGTGTACTCCAGTGCTATTTGTAAACTGGTATCCTTCTCTGTTTCCTTCCGCACCTTCTCTAGGTAGGCATCAGAAGCTGGCCATGCCGCTGTGAGGGTATCCACATGCTCTGTTATTTCATTCAGCATGGCTCCTTCTCCCTGTGAACTGAGTGGACTCCTTGATAAGGTGTCGGCCACAAACATGTTCTTGCTCTGCGTGTAGTGGGCAACAACGTTGAAGCGAGCAAGGCGCATCAGCATGCGTTGGCATCGGAGAGGAGTGTCCGATAAATCCTTTGTGTTCACCAGGGGAACTAGAGGCTTGTGGTCAGTTTCTAATGCAAACGTTGGCAATCCAACCAGATACCGGTCAAATCTCTCACATGACCATACTGCAGCCAGGCATTCTTTCTCTATCTGGGCATACTTCTTTTCTGTTGCTGTCAGCGTTCTTGAACAGTAGGCCACTGGTCGCTGGGTGCCATCTCCCTGGTCCTGGAGGAGCACTCCTCCCATGCCGTAGCTGCTGGCATCAGAACTGACAGTTGTCGGCTTTGACGGATCATAAAACGCAAGGGTTGGCGCAGTCGTTATCAGGTCTTTGATCCGTTTAAGCGCATCAGCTTGTGGTGGACCCCACACCCAAGCTTTGTCCTTTTCCAGAAGTTGCGTCAGAGGATGCATTGTTGTGGACAGATTGGGGAGGTGACGTCCTAGGAAATTGACCATCCCCATGAATCGCCTCAGCTCCGTGACATTTGTTGGGTCTGGCATTCCAACAACAGCGTCCGTTTTAGAAGGGTCTATGCGGATTCCATCTCCACTGATGAGGTAACCCAGGAACTCTATCTCCTCTTTGATGAACTCACATTTTTGGCGGTTCAATTTCAGTCCAACGCTTCTCAGTTTCCTCTCTGCAGATTCCAAGTGACTGCTGTGGCTCTCTCTGTCTTCACTGAAGACGAGGATGTCATCGAAGAAACACACTGTGTTTGGCTGGTCATTCAAGAGTTGCTCTACTGTGCGTTGGAAGATTTCTGGGGCTGATGTGATTCCCTGAGGCAGACGATTGTAGATGTACCTCCCGAATGGCGTAATGAAGGCGGTCAGTTTCCTGGATTCCTCGTCCAAGGGTAGTTGAAAGAACCCTGATGTTGCATCCAACTTGCTGAAGACTGTGGCATTTTTCAGCTTGTGGAGGATATCCTCTATTGTAGGTAGGACATATCTCTCCCTCTTGACAGCTTTGTTTAGCTGCTTGAAGTCTGTACAGATTCTGACAGACCCATCCTTCTTCAGTACAGGAACCATCCCTGCACACCAGTCTGTTGGTTCCTGGATGCTCTGAATGATTCCAGCGTCTTCCATTCTCTGCAGCTCCTCTTTTACCTTCTGCATGAGAGGAATAGGCACGCGTCTGGCAGCAGTGATGGCGTACGGTCTGTGTCCCTCCTTCATCGTGATGTGCACAGGATTGCATTGAACTGGTTCTTTGTTCAGCTGTGCATACAGGGGGTCTTCTGGATCAATGGAGTCCAAACGCTGGACCAGTTCCAGATGTGTAGCAGCCTCTCTACTGAGTAAGTTGTCGGTGTCCATGTTGACGACAAAGCATCTCATGTTGTAGGATTTGCTGCGCCGTTGAATAGTGGCTGAAAACTCTCCTTCATTCGTAATGATTCCCCCTGGGCCACGAAGAATAGTCGTAGATTTCTTCAGTTTGGGCTTTGGGCTCAGGGAGTTGTAGGTGGCCTTGGAGATGACAGAGACATCTGCTCCTGTGTCAATCTTGAAAGTGGCAGCTTGGCCACATAAGTCCAGTGTCACTCTCCAGGGACCCTCTGAGGATGATGTTTCGCCAATCTGCTGAATAGATCCTAAGCTATATGTTTCTTGACTCATGTCAATTCCTGCACTGTTGCTGATGCCGTGGACGTCTCTGGATCTGCAAACTGATGAGAAATGATTTAATTTTTGGCATTTTCTACATCGTTTGCCCTTCGCAGGACATCTGTCCCGGTCATGTTGGTGTCCGCATTTTCCACACTGTTGCTGTCTCTTTGTGTGGTGGCTGTCTTTCTGTCCAACATCACGTGCTCCTCGTCCGCGTGAGTGCCGTGGGAATGGATGCCCCCTCACTGCTTCGACTGTTTTGCTGCGCTGGTCTTGCAGTTGGGCCTTTACCAGCTCATAATGTCGGGCTGTGTCGACTGCTGTCTGTAGGGTCAGGTCTGCTTCCAGCTGGAGCTTCTGTGAGACTTCAGTGTCAAGCAAGCCAATGACAAGTCTGTCTCGGATGTCTTCCTCTTCTCTGGTGCCAAAATTGCATGTCGCAGCCAGATCATGCAACACTCTGAGGAACTGCTCCACAGATTCCCCAGGCTGCTGCTGCCGACTATAAAATTTGGCCCTCTCATGGATGACGTTGCGTTTGGGGATAAAATGTGCGTCAAATTTCCCCAAAACAATATCAAAATTTTCTCTTGGGTCCGGCTCATCATCACCATGTGGCTGGAACGTAAATGAAGAAAATATCTTGTCAGCCTCCCTGCCCATAGCATAAATAAGACAGCTGACCTGTACATCGCCCGCCTCTGCTTTCAGCTTGGTGGCAGTACGGTACCTTAAAAAACGTTCTCTCCACTCTGGCCACATGGTTGGTCTGGAGAAATCAAAATTCTCTGGTGGGCTAAATTTTGCCATGTCCGTCAAAATATATTGATAACTTGTTAGAAGAAGTTGTTAGAAGACTTCTGACACCATGTAACGGTTATGATGGCTTAATTATAGCTGTATATTTGGAGGATATAGAAGAGACAATCTCACATACTCACAGACGCCATTTTGGTGATTACAGCAGTGTCTTATTACCATAAAACAGTACAAGAATTCAATTCATGACACAGTAGTCTTCAATTTTATGTCCTTCCACATAAAGTGATACCGGTGTGTGTGTGTGTGTGTGTGTGTGTGTGTGTGTGTGTGTGTGTGTGTGTGTGTGTGTGTGTGTGTGAGAGTGTGCGTGTGCGCGCGCACGCGCGTGCGAGCGTGCTTGCATTCCTGCTTGCGCGTGTGTGTGTGTGTGTGTGTGTGTGAATGTGTGTGTATGGACAATGGCTCTAACGAAGCCATCCGACTCGCTCTCAGATTGTGGCGGAACAAATGACATTCCTACTACAGACAAGACTGGAAGCAACAGCACAAAGGAAAACAAAAGACCTGTCCACAAGTTCACCATCAAACATTGAACGTCAGACCTTTGTTTCAAAGCTTGGCAAAAAAAAAATGCTGGCGGCATTGTTCAGCTATTGTTCAGCTGTTGGCTATTGTTAGGGTTTTTTGTTGTTTTTTGTTTGGGTATTGTGGGCTTTAGGGTACCGGAGTGCAAGTAGACTTGAGAGGGGGGATGCAATGATGCAGAAACAGACCAGCAAAACATAGTTACACTGGCTGATGTAAAGAAGAGAAAAAACAACACACCACCAGTGGATACAGACAGGCAGTCAGGACTGATACACCGAAAGACAGAACAGAAGAGAGAGAGAGAGAGAGAGAGAGAGAGGAGAGAGAGAAGAGAGAGAGAGAGAGAGAGAGAGAGAGAGAGAGAGAGAGAGAGAGAAGAGAGAGAGAGCAGTTATGAGGATGTTGGACCCCCCTTCTCCGTATAAAGATATCCACTCAGTTAAAACTCTTGTCATTGTCAGTTAATTTTCAGTCTAACTGTTTTTTTTTTCTTCTTTCCTTCTTTTCTTCTCTCTCTCTCTCTCTCTCTCTCTCTCTCTCTCTCTCTCTCTCCTCTCTCTCTCTCTCTCTCTCTCTCTCTCTCTCTCTCTTCTCTCTCTCTCCTCTCTCTCTCTCCCTCTCTCTCTCTCTCTCTCCTATTTTCTTTGTTTCTTTCTTTGTATCCTTTATTTTCTTTCTGTCTGTCTGTCTGTCTGTCTGTCTGTCTGTCTTTCTTTCTTTCTTTCTTTCTTTCTTTCTTTCTTTCTTTCTTTCTTTCTTTCTTTCTTTCTTTCTTTCTGTTCTTCTGTCTGTCTGTCTGTCTGTCTGTCTGTCTGTCTGTCTGTCTGTCTGTCTTTCTTTCTTTCTTTCTTTCTTTCTTTCTTTTCTTCATTCTTCCTTTGTTCGTGTAAAACTTCCACAGAGTCAATACTGCTGTCACAGCTCTTTTTTCTTTCTTTTGTTCTTTTTGCCTTTTCCTCCCTATGTCTTTCATCTTTTCATTTATTCTGAATTTTTTCCTTCTTTCTTTTTTGCCTTTTCCCCCTTTAATATCTTTATTTCTAGGGGTTTTCTGTCTTTTCTCTAGATTTCTGTTTATTTATTTATTTATTTTTTAATTCCTTTTTGTTTTTTCTTGTATTTATTTTTTAAGCTTCTTTCTTGTGTCTGTCTTCTTTCTTTCTTTCTTTCTTTTCTTTCTTTCTTTCTTTCTTTCTTTCTTTCTTTCTTTCTTTCTTTCTTTCTTTTCTTTCTTGAATAACAATAATAATAAATGGAATTTATATAGCGCTATATCTTGCAAAAAAACAAGTCAAAGCATTTACAATCAACCTATACAACACATAAAAATCAATAACGATTAATAGTCTTAGCAAATTCGAATGTACACACTCTCGCACACACACGTACACATACACACACACACGCCACGCGTGTGCACTCACTTATAAAGGTTATACACGTTGGCAGGGTGAAGGGAGTTTCAGATGTTGAAGGCAGGGACAGATAGGAGATGGACACAATAGGCGAAAATCTTAAAGTTGAAATAAGTGTGTCTTGAGGTTGGATTTAAAAGTGTCATAAGTAGGCTTTTGCCGGAGGGAGAGAGAAAGGTCGTTCCAGATCGATAGACCAGAATTAGAGAAAGAGCGGTGGCCAACAGTAGATAGGTTGAATCTGGGTATTCTTAAGGACAAAGTATCTGAAGCCGAGCCGGAGGGAGCGAGGTGTGTACAAGTGAAGGCATTCACAGAGGTAGGAGGGTGCAGTTTTGTGGACACATTAATTTTGTAACAGAGGGTACTGATCTTGTAGTTTACTCTCTGTGGAACGGGCAGCCAGTGGAGAGATTGCAAGAGAGGAGTAATGTGCTCAGATTTTTTCTTTCTGAGGACCAGACGAGCTGCAGAGTTTTGTATGCGTTGAAGGGAGTGGATGGATGATGCTGGCAGACCAGCCAAAAGAGAATTGCAATAGTCCAGACGTGAAAGAATAAGAGACTTGACGAGTTTGGATGTTGCATCAGTGGACAGATACTTTCGAATTGCACTAATACGCCGTAGTTGATAGTAGCATGACTGACCGGTCTGGATAATGAATTTTTGCATTGAGTGTGTGTTGTTGATAATGACTCTTAGATACTTCACAGAAATGGATAGCGGAACTGACGTATTACCAAATTCAATTGAAGCTGTCGAAATTGAAGAAAGTTTGTGTTTGGTACCTACAAGCATGGCTTCGGTTTATCTGCATTTAGTTGTAACTTGTTTTGTATCATCCAGTTTTGGATATCTTGAAGGCAGTGGGCCATTATTTGCCAAGAGAGAAGGCAGATTTTCGGGTGTATCACTGCTTTGAATCTGAGAGTCATCGGCATAAGAATGATGATTGATATGATGACTGTTTATTATATGTGACAGTGGAGCAGTATAGAGGGTAAAAAGAAGAGGGCCCAGAACTGATCCCTGAGGGACACCACATTCCAGTTTGGCAGGGGCTGATTGAATTTTGTTTACTGCAACTGTATGGACTCGGTCTGTAAGGTATGAAGTGAACCAGGTGAGGGCTGTGCCTTTAATACCAAAGATATTTTGGAGACGGGAGAGAAGAATTGAATGGTCTTTCTTTCTTTCTTTCTTTCTTTCTTTCTTTCTTTCTTTCTTTCTTTCTTTCTTTCTTTCTTTCTTTCTTTCTTTCTTTCTTTCTTTCTTTCTTTCTGTCTGTCTGTCTGTCTGTCTGTCTGTCTGTCTGTCTGTCTGTCTTTCTGCAATTTTTTCCCGATGTTTCTTTGGTATTTTATTTCATTCTCTGTTATTTCTTCAGTATCCTTTTTTGCTTTGCTTTTTTTCTTTCTTTCTTTCTTTCTTTCTTTCTTTCTTTCTTTCTTTCTTTCTTTCTTTCTTTCTTTCTTTCTTTTCTTTCTTTCTTTCTTTCTTTCTTTCTTTTCTTTCTCCTTCCCTCACTCTTTCTTTCTTTTTTCTGTCCGTCTTTCTTACCTTACTTCATTCTTTCTTTCCTTTTTTGTCTTTCTTTCATTTTTTTCTTTCTTTCTTTTATCATTTTCTCTTTTTCTTTGGTTTATTTTGTTTCTTTTTATGCTTTTCAATGTTTTTTGCGTCTTTTTTCCCCTCATTTCCTTTCTATTTCATTTCTTGATTTCTTCTATGATTCTTTCATTAACGGACTGTTCTTTTTTCTTTTTCTTTTTCTTTTTCTGCTTTTTTTACGTTTTTGGTGTTTCATTTTTTACGTCTTGTTAGTTTTTATTTAGTCGGTATTGCATATTTGTGTCTTCTTTCTTTCATCCATTTTTCTTGTTTGATTTTTTTCTGTTTTTCTCTCATCGTTCTTTGTTCTCTTGTTTATTTTTTTCTTTTCAAGTGGTTTGGCATAAATAAAGCATTTCTCACACGTAAGAGAAAAAAAAGAAGAAATTATGGCTTTTGTGTTAAGCATCATTAGTTTACCTATTCTGCGACTGTCTGTGCACGTGTTGTTATGTGGACAAGGTTTTATTATTTTTAACCCTAAGTGTTTGGGCTTCACACAACCTTGAAGAGTTGAAACTAACACTTTTGTTGGTTTGTTTGTTTGTTTGTTTGTTTGTTTTTTTCTCTTTCTTATATTTAGTATTTCACACGGAGTTCTGCATACACACAGGTACTGTATGAAAAAAAAGTAATGAGTGCTTATTCCATCATCCTCGATATAACAGAAAAAACCCTCTTCTCTCTTTGTCTTATCTCTTTCTTCTGTTTGCGAATTTAATTCGTCTTTCCTTCCTTGTCTTTACAAAGAAAATCTTATCTTTTTAAAAAAATATTTCAATTTTTCTGTGTTTTTTCTGTCACTCATTTTAGTCCGTTTTCTTTTCCCCTTTCATTTTCTCTTGTTCTTTGTTATTTCATTCATTTTTAAAAATCTTTTTGTTCTGTTTCTTGTTGTTCCGATTGTCTTTTCAAGTGTTTTTTACTGCCTTGTTCTGTTTTCCTCTTCTACATCGCTGTCTTTCTATCAGGATTCGTAATTGTGGGTTTGTGCAAGAGTAATTAAAAAAAAAATCTTTGAATTCAAGGATAATGGAATAAACACCCGTGTGCTTATTTAATTTTTTTTTAATTATTTATTTTTTTTTTATTATACCCTCTATATGCAGTCTTGTAAATTTTGTCGTCTGTTCCCACGTGCACACACTGTCCTACTCTTCCGAAAAGCGGAAGGGGTTTGAACGTGTGCGCAAGATGTTCTGCGTGCATTTGCACACGGGACCTCGGTTTATAGTCTCATCCGAAGGATTTTTGGGGGGAGTGGAGTCGGCACTGATGTTAACTCCAGAGGAAAAAATCTCTTGAACGAGATTCGAACCCAGGTCAGCAGATCATGAGGTCATCGCTCATCACTCTAAACACCAGCTATCCGTTCCTCCGACAAAGGATGGGACTATAAACCGAGGCCCCGTGTGCGAACGCACGCAGAACATCTGGCGCACATGTTAAATCATGTTCCGCTTTTCGTCAGAGTAGGCCATCGTGAGCCGGTGGGAACAGATGACAAGATTTATAAAACTGCATACACACGGGGACTGGATGTAAAAAAAACGCACATGAGTGCTTATTTCATTATCCTCGAAAAAAGAAAATGATGCGAGAGCATGGCGTACAACATGGTGGTGGTATTCGACTGTTGTTTTACTATGGTCTCCTTTAGCTTGCTGTGCGTAAATACTGTGTGAGGGAAGGTGCATTGCCACACAATGAGTATCTAAGAAATTATCAATGCTGTAGTATTTCTTTTCATATGTCATCATACACGTTATATAATTATTATGCTTTCAGGACTATCAAGTTCAAGGAAAGGGGCAAAGCAAATAGAGTGTTATTCTTTTCATCATTATTGTTGTCATCACCATCCTCCTCCTCGTCGTCGTCGTCGTCGTCGTCCTCCTCCTCCTCCTCCTTATTATTATTATTGTTGTTGTTTTTATCATCATCATCATCATCATCATCATCATCATCATCATCATCATCATCATCATCATCACCATCATGGCATATTCTGAAAGCACAAACATTTTTTTTATTTTAAAAAATATTTCGCGTTTTTTTCTTTATAGCTTCATTTCTTTCTTTCCTCGCTTTGTTTTTTCCCCGATCTTTTTAAATGCGGCTATCGGAGACAGATTGACTTGGAGATCTGTGGCATATCGACCGCAGTCTTGGGAAGGCAACTAATCCAATCCAGTCCTGTACAACCCAGTCCATTTCAATCCAATCCATCCCAATCCAGTCAAATCCAGTCTAGTCCAACCCAGTCTATTTCAACCCAAGCCAACCCAACCCTATCCAATCAATCGAATGCAATTCAATGCAATCCAAAAAAAGCGTGTACTGTTCTGTCTTTATTTTGGTGTAATATTTTACTCGTATTGATACCTCACTGAGAAAATGAACGTCAACTTTTCGTGTGTGTGTTTTTGTTACCTTTTTTCTGTCTTTTCCCTCTCCTTTTTTTGGTAGTTGATTTTTTTCGGGGATAGGGTAGCTCAGTGGTCAGTGCACTTGCTTTCCCCCAGCCAAGGTTAAGCAGCGTCGAGCTTGGTTACCAATTGGACGGGTGACCATTTGTGCGCCTTGGCTTCAGTACAGTTCCCCCGGTTCACCCAGCTGTAAATGGGTACCTGTCCTCTTTAGGGTCGGGGAAGGTAAAGCAGCGACGGAGAGGAGATGGGTGCCGCCCTCAGCATGCTGGCCCCTAGAGAAGCTGAGGTCTCTGATGCCTCGCTCCCCTACGACCACACAGGTTATGGGACACCTTTACCCTTTTTTTTTACCTTTAGTTGATTTTTGTCGTCTCTTCTTCTGACATGTTGACGCAACGTTGTCTTTCCATTCCTGGATGAGACTATAAACCGAGGTCCCGCAGAACATCTTGTGCACACGTTAAAATCTGTTCCACTTTTCGGAAGAGTAGGCCATTGTGTGCCGGTGGGAACAGATGACAAAGTTGACCAAAAAACTGCATACACACGGGGACTGGATATAGAAAAACACATAAGTGATCATTCCAATACCATCGAAATAAAAAAAAAGATAATGCTGTAATACGCTGTGGAGAAATTTGCATGATGGGGCAGATTCCTAAGACAGTTTGGAAAGTTCCTCTGTTTGTAATTTTTTTTCTTTTATCTCTCTCTCTCTCTCTCTCTCCTCTGTGTGTGGCTTTTCTTTCTTTGTTTCTTCCCCCCAGTTCATGTTGACCCGGGCCATTTGACAGGATGTGCTGTCACGTACCAGGGCTTAGTTTAAAAAGCACTCGGATGCACTGGGCCTGACCTGTCAGGCGCTTAACGGCATCACAACGCGGTTTTTGCTCATGACAACAATAGCTGCTGTCTGAGTGCTCAACGAAGAAGAAGAAGAAGAAGAAGAAGAAGAAGAAGAAGAAGAAGAAGAAGAAGAAGAAGAAGAAGAAGAAGAGGAAGAAGAAGAAGAAGA
>CM060335.1:49929468-49941968 GCA_030674155.1 Stramonita haemastoma
CCTTGGATTACGTCACCCCCGTTTTAGTTCCCAAGTGGAGAAGACTACCGCTTAAAGGAAAGGTTACAAAAAGGCCTGTTGGATAGTCGTCAGCAGGACCTCCAGGAGTTTTGGTTCGTCCTGTGACTGAGGGGTCCTGGAGTGCCCCCAGGCATGGAATTTTCGGGCTGAGGGAAGGGGTGGGAACTGCTTATTACAGTCACAGCAGCATGGAGGGGCTTTGTAGTCAGGCACGCCGTTCCGCAGGCCGAGGGGCTTTAGGTGTTGGGGGAGACCATGGGCCCTTTGCAGGATGGGGCTGTCCTTTGGTGTTGGCCACAGCTCTTTGGAACGACTGTGAGGACCGGAAGGGAAGGATGAGGAGACAGTGCAGACGACTGATTGTCTCCTGGCAACATGGTGGGAGAACTGTCCACTTCTGGGGGGAGGGTAATGGCAGGAAAAGCGTCATGCAAAGGTAGACACACAGGGTCATCAGGTGAAGTGATGGCTAGCAAAGTTTTAGGCACAGACAGATACACAGGGGAGGAGGAGGGATCAGTGGGATTTCCATCACTAGCACAATCAAGTATATTATTTACTATGTTCTTTAAAATGTCAAATTTTGTCTCCAACCAATCCTGGCATGTGTTTCCCTGTATTGATATTGTCCCTGTCGTATTGTGATTGTTAGTAGTTTTGAATCGTTGAGGAAGAGCTGTAGGAATGTTTTGAAAAGTTGTGGTGGAAGTGTAGCTAGGTAAGTGTCTAGATTTGTTATTATTTCTTTTGATTTCGTTAAGTCTTGCCATGTGGTTGTTGCAGTGTCTGACTTAAGTATGTCTATATATCTGTTATGTAGCACTGTTCTCCATGAGAGAGAGAGAGAGAGAAGAGAGAGAGAGAGAGAGAGAGAGAGAGAGAGAGAGAGAGAGAGAGAGAGAGAGAGAGAGAGAGAGAGAGAGAGAGAGAGAGAGAGAGAGAGAGAGAGGTGTGGGGGGGGGGATAAACGGACAGACATGCAGAAAAATAGATAGATGAACAGGTAGACAGATAAACATAAAAATAAAGACATAGAGACAGAAGCAGAGATAGAAGAGATCAGAAACGTCACCAAAAGCAGCATGCAAATTCACTGCCAAAGCCAGATTCTTTTCCCGCGCTTTTTTTTTTTTGGGGGGGGGACTTCTCTTCTCTCATTTTTTTCTTTATTTTTTTAAAATTTGTGACTGAACTGTAAGCACTTTCGCTTTCTGCATGAAAAGTGTTCATGTATGTGGACTGGGGGGTGCAGGGCAGTTTGCAAGGTGTCATTTCACACAGCCCCTAGCTGCAGTGCAGACCACTGGCACTGCTAGGGAGGGGAAAAAAGAAAGACCTCTGAAGACTTGACTTCAACGTACTGGTCGGTGAAGACTGAAGAAGCGGTAGGTGTCAGCATTTGTTTTTATAACTGTCATTAAGAGTTTAGATCTTTATTGTAAGTAAGATTTATTGTTAGACCAGTAGATATAAGCTGAGAGTTTTTTTTTTAAAATTAAGCTGAGAGGATTTCTAAAAACAAAATATATTCTTGGATCATCCAAAGTCAGATTGTAAACTTAGTGGTACCTCACTAGGCCTGAGGACACTTCAAGTTTTGATGTTGGTCCAATATTGAATAAGTAAATGTTTTTCTTACATTTTGACAGTCTCCTCTTTTTTACGTCTTCAATTTTCCGATTTTCCTTAACTATTAAAAGGGGGGGGGGGGGGGGGGAGTAAAGTACTCAAATTCAAAACAAAATATTTTTCGAAGTTTGTATTGCTATCTAGCTGATTTTCTTAACACTTGGTGCATATTTGAGTGCTGGGATAAGGATTGTAAAGATGGACTACTTATCCAGTCCCCGTGTGTATGCTGATTTATAAATTCTGTTCCCTCTTGCACCCAATGGCCTATTGCGTAAAGGTGGAAAAGGTTTTAACGTGAGCACAAGAGGTTCTGAGTGCACTCGCACATGGGGACCTCGAGTTAATTGTTTCATCCAAAGAACTTTCGGGATAAGCACAATATGTGGGTTCCACAGTTTAATATGCCCATAATTGGGGGCAATTTTAAAAACTTTTTGGGGCAGGTAGGGTGGTAATCTACTTTGAAGTTATTCTTTATTTTTGTGTAATTTCTATCTATCGATCTATCGATCTATCGATATATCGATCTGTCTTGTCTGTCTGTCTGTCTGTCTGTCTGTCTGTCTGTCTGTCTGTCTGTCTGTCTGTCTGTCTGTCTGTCTGTCTGTCTGTCTGTCTGTCTGTCGTCTGTCTGTCTTCTCTCTCTCTCTCTCTCTCTCTCTCTCTCTCTCTCTCTCTCTCTCTTCTCGATCCCTTAGTCTGGTGACCGTGGGGGCACCCCTGAAGACTTGACAACCAGTTTTCTCCATTCCTCTCTCTGATCTATCTTTCTCAAAATTTTGTTGAGTTCTAGGCCTGTCCATTCGTTGAAGTTGTCCTCCCATCTCTTCCTTGGTCTGCCTCTTTTTCTTCCTCCTTGGACAGTGTCTTGTAGTATTGTTTTTACAAGTCCATTTTATCCTGTGACATGCCCGTACCATTTAAGTTTATGCTTCTTTACAATTGATAGATTTTCGTAGGGACCAATGGTTTGCTGGATTCTGTTGTGCACTTCTTCGTTGCTTATGTGGTCTCTGTAGGAGATGCGAAGGTATTTCCGGAAGCGTCTAATGTCAGATGCGCTGGGCCCGACTTGTTAGGCCCTTTACGGTAGCACAACGCATTTTCGCTCATATGGCAGACAACAGGTGCTGTCTAAGATTTTGAAGAATTTTGTTCTCATCCACTCTTACCCGAAAAAATAGCCTACTCTTTCAAAGAGCTAAACAGGTTCCGAGTACACAAAATGTTCTGTGGGTATTTGCACAAGTATCCTCGGCTTATAGTCTCATGTGAAGAACTCTTGAAGGATTGAGGTCAGTACTGATGTCAACTCCGCAGGGAAAAGATCCCTTGAACAGGTGTCTCCGTAATGGCTCAAACTCACGCTTGGTCCTGAAACATAAAATAGCCAGCGGAAGGCTCTAACCACTAACCCCCCCCCCCCCCCCCCCGCCCCACAGGTTAATCCAACTAATTTGAATTCAGTGGTGACGTCAGTCACTGCCGGTCACTTAAGAGGAAAAGCATCTCAATGTTGTCTAGTTGTCTATGGGTTATATAGGTGAGCTTACCGTGCTTAGAACCAAAGCCTCTATAAGTAAACTATTCACTTGTTTGTAGATGAAGATACACACGCATACGCGCGCGCACACACGCGCGAGTGCGCGCTCGCACGCACACACACACACACACACACACACACACACACACACACACACACACACACACACACACACACACACACACACACACACACACACACACACACACACATACACACATACACGCACACACGCACACACACGCACGCGAGCGTGCGAGTGCGGGCACGTGCGCCTCTGCACACACTACTTTGTCTATCCCTGCCTGCCTGCCTGCCTGCCTGCCTGTCTGTCTGTCTGTCTGTCTGTCTGTCTCTCTGTCTCTGTCTCTTTCGCGCGTGCGCGCGCGCGCGTATGCTCTCCCACGATCGCATCGATTATGGGATGCCTTTACCTTTACACATCGGATGCGTTCACAAAATGTCATAAACCCCCAAAACGCTCACACACTCACGCACGCGCGCACATACACACACGCACGCACACGCACCTCGCCCCACTCTTTCTCTGAATATGCATCTATCTGCTTTCTTTAAACCATAAGGTGACCTTTTGTTTTTGGTGGTGGTGGTTTTGTGTTGGAAGGGGTTGCTAATGCTTTTTTTTGAGTGTTTGGTTTGTTTTGGTTTTGGGTTGGTTGTATTTTGAGGTTTTCTTTTTTTGTTTTTGTTATAGTTCCTTGGCATCAACATCGGCCTCCCACCCCCCACCGAAAGTGAGATCACCAAAGCCATAAAGTCTCAAGTCGGGTAAAGTAGCAGGTCCCGACGGTATACTCCCTGAAGCACTGAAGGCAGACATCCAGACTTCAACTGACATGATGCTTCCACTCCTACACAAGATCTGGGAACAAGAGAGTGTGCCAGAAGACTGGAAGAAAGGCAATCACGTGAAACTGCTGAAGAAAGGGGACCTGTCATCCTGTAGCAACTGGAGAGGAATCATGCTGCTGTCTATCCCAGGGAAAATGCTGACAAGAATAATCTTAGAAAGACTGAAGACGGCACTAGAGAAGACACTCGGGGATGAACAGGCAGGCTTCCGACAAGACAGATCATGCACAGATCAGATCGCCACAATGCGCATCATCGAGCAGTCCCTAGAGTGGCAGACCCCCTTGTATTCAGTCTTTATCGACTTTCAGAAGGCATTTGACAGCGTCAAGAGATGTCATCTGGAGATTGATGCACCACTATGGCTTCCCACCAAAGTTCGTCAGCTTCATCCAACAGCTCTATGAAGATGCCACCTGTCAAGTCATCCATGATGGGAAATTGACGGAGCCCTTCTCCGTACGAACCGGCGTTCGTCAGGGCTGTCTGTTGTCGCCACTCATCTTCCTGTTAATAGTTGACTGGATAATGCGACAGGCCACAGCAGGCAGGAGAACTGGCATACAGTGGACCTTCACAAGGCAGCTGGAAGACCTGGACTTCGCAGATATCAGCCTTCTCCCCCATAGGCGCCAAGACGCACAAGAGAAGCTATGTCATGTTGCGGAAGAAGCCGAAAAGATAGGCCTTCAAATCAACATAAGGAAGACGGAGGTCAATAGGGTGAACAACAAGAAACAAGACCCAGAGCGACTACACCAAGAAAACATCAAGGAAGTCGACAAATTTACCTACCTGGGCAGTGTCGTCAGTAAAGATGGGGGGACGGATGAAGACATCAAGTGCAGAATAAATAAAGCCCTTCACGCCTTCAACACCCTTCGGCCAGTCTGGAGATCAACAGCCCTCTCACTCCACAACAAGATCCGGATATTCAACACCAACGTCAAGTCGGTCCTACTGTATGGCTCAGAAACCCTGCCGGTAACAAAGACCAACACCCACAAACTCCAGACATTCACCAACAGATGTCTTAGGAACATCCTTGGTATTAGGTGGCCAGAAGTAGTCTCAAACGAAGAACTATGGGACAGGACCAGACATGCTCCAATCGAGACGGAGATCAAGAAAAGGAAATGGGGATGGATCGGCCATACGCTCCGCAGTCCTGCTTCAAACGTCACCAGGCAGGCCCTTGACTGGAACCCACAAGGGAAGCGGAAAGTAGGTCGACCAAAACAGACGCATTGAAGCGCAGAAGCATTGAAGCAGAGACGAAGGCAGCCGGAATGACGTGGGCCGAGCTGAAGAGGATCTCCCAGAACCGAGTCCGTTGGAGGAGCGTTTGCAGCCCTTTGTTTCCAGGCATAAGTCAAGTAAGTCAAGTATAGTTCCTAATCAGGGCAAGGGCCAGATGAAAAGAATAATGGGAATGTTATCTGTAGCCCTTGAAAAAATGATCATTTTCTCTCTCCCTCCCTCCCTCCCTCCCTGTCTCTCTCTCTCCCTCCTCCTCTCCCTCATTCTCTCCCACTATTCCTCTCCCTCTTTCTCTCCTTTCTTCCCCCTCTCTCTCCCTCTTCTCTCTCTATTCGTCTCCCTCTTTCTCTCTCCTTCCCTCCCCCCCCTCTCTCTCTCTCTCCCTCCCTCTCTCTCTCTCTCTCTCTCTCTCTCTCTCTCTCTCTCTCTCTCTCTCTCTCTCTCTCTCTCTCTCTCTCTCTCTCTCTCTCTCTCTCTCTCTCTCTTCAATATTTTTCAAAGGAAAGATGTTAAATGGGATAGCAAAAACATTGATACCCTTTGATTGCTGTTACGTAACCTATGGCAGAAAAGGAAGTTGGTTCTCTTGTACATTTCAGAATTCTGTATTTTACAGTATTTGGTGTTTTCGCTCCCCCATTTCTCAGCTAAAGCTCCCAGGTTGGCTAATGGTGAAATTTTTGCATAAACGACTGTTCTTGATAATTATTCAGATAGCTGCTTCCCACTTTCAGGACTAAGTCTAAGCACACTAGTGTGTATAATTCCCCCCCCCCCCAGATATTTCTGTAGTTCTTACTGGCGCAAGGGGGCCTACTCTCCCAAACTGTGGAACGGATTTGATGTGTTTGATGTTCAACTTGTGTTAAAATTTGGGACGTCGGTTTATGGTCGAGAGCAGATTAAGGGAGCAAACAACTAGGCCATTCTTATCTCCTATCGTAGTCATTTTTGTGTGTAAAAGGGTTAGTATAGACTATATACTGATAGCTGTGTTCAGTCTTGTCACCAGATCTTCGCTGGTGATAGTGATCCTTCTCACCAGAGACCATGGAGACGCCATCGCCACGATGTTGGAGCACATGACCCTGAACTTGTCCAAGATCCCCATGACTATGGAGACAGATGTCAGATCTATGGGAGGGAAGGGTTTAGAATAGGGGAAAGGAGAAAGTGCTACATCAAATCCCTGAAGGGCAGACTAGTGCACAGCCTGGTTCCGTTGCCCCGGGATCTAGAACATAGCTGCATCCGTCTTCATCTTCCTCTGGGTTGAGCAGCAAAGAAGGTAGGAGTTTGGGGGCTTTGGTATCAGAGTGGCGTCTATATGACCTCCCATCTCTGCAACACTTCATGGAGCAAAGGCGATGAGAGCAGGAGGGGCTGTGGTCCTTGTGGACATCCGCTAGTCGACACCCGCTAGTCGACCTACGGTAGACAGAGGTAGGGTTGCAGAGAATCCGAACATGCAACCCCTGTCTTGCACACTTTCCTGGCGTGTCTATACAGAGTATGATCTGTCAACGTGTGTGTGCTCGATATCCACAAAAGTCACCCAGTCCTTCCTAGTTTCTAAGCTCGAATCAAACTTTGTCCCAAAGTTTTCTGCAAGGCTCACTGACCACAGGGTTGAGTACTGCCGTCAGTATCCGTTCAACCTTTTCCGCAGTGGTCACAAAGGGAGCCCACCTAGAGTGGCGTGGAACAAAGATTTGGGTGTCCTAAAACGGCACAGCCTGCCTACCCTCGCATACCGTGCTCACGAGGGGAAGGGACACCTCACGCCTCCAAACATTTTCTTAATAAAGCACTTCCCAGACCTTCTGGGTCACTCCATTCTTGCTCTGAATCCTCAGAAGTCTGGCATAGGTGTCGACAGTTGTCATGGGGATCGAATCACAGTTCTGGGCGTGTGTTTTTCATCGTGGCAGCAGAATGCATCAAGACAGTGATGGTGGCTGCAGAACGTATCCAGAAAATCATCGTGGCTACATATCAAGAACTCACAAGCGTAAGTATTATTTTTTCGTTCCTTGAATAGAGCTCCGAGGTAAACCAGTGGTGAGATGTTGTGTAGGCAAACCCTTTGCAATCCATTTAGCTGCATCTCGACTTCGGGGATGCCTAAAGACAGCATTATGCATGCGTTAGTTTTTGTTTGAAGATTATCTATTTTGGCACGAGATGGGCTACTCTGCCAAAAGGCTAAATGGGTTTTAACGTTTCCGAAGGATTTTCTGCGCGTGTCCGCACACGTGACCTCGGTTTATAATCGCATGCAAATGACTTTCAGGGAAGTAGTCAGTACTTGTGTTAATTTCAGGCAGAAAATGCCATTGAACAGGTACCTGGGTGGTGGTTCAACCCCAGGCTGTCGGATCACAAGCACAACAGTTTAACCACTAGGCTATCGCACCACCCATAACCTTTTTTTTTTTTAAATGCCTCGCTGTTATTGTGAAGCTTTAGATAGATGCTGACCAGGTTTTTTACTCCATAAGTAGGCAAAATTTATAGATCTTTAGGGTGCACATTTGGTCTTGTACATGAGTCTACACAAATAAATCTAAAGCTTTTGCAAGTCTGCATCTTAATGCCATAGAACAATGTAAAAATGTCCACCCCTGATTCATCGAGCGCTGTCGAGATTTTTTTTTACCTTCCTCGTTTAAAGCTCCGAGGTTCGCCAATAGTGAGATTCTGAGTATGCAACCGATTTTACTCACCATTAAGGTAGCAGCATTCCGACTTCGGGGACGGTGTCTAAATGCCAAACCTGTGTGCATACGGTTTTATATTTTTAGATATCGTAGTTACTACCAGCACGAAATAGTTTCTCTTCCAAATGTCGGAACGGGTTTCTTAGGTGTGGGCAAAGTGTTCTGCGTGTTATCGCACATGCGGCCTCAGTTTATAGTCACATCCAAAGAAGTTTTGGGACAGTGGGGAAAGTGTTATTGCAGAGGTTTTTTCATCCTGCTACCGAAGGGTTTTGAACTAGTTGTAACGCAGAAACATGTCACCTTAATCATCTTGCTATTGGTGGATAGGTAATCTAGTGGTTGTACCTGCCTAGAAAGTGAAAAGTCCGGATTCGATCCCCGCTCTGCTGGAACTTTTTTCCAGAGAAAATTCATTTATTTTAAACAGATACTGATTTGATTTGTTTGAACATGCAAACTGTCCGGATTGCTCAAGCTGCTTGCTGATGCTGTTTTCAGGAGTTCTGGCGCCAGACCACAGTACCAAGCATCCCAGGGGTCTGGAAGCAGTTCCAGACTGCAGGTAAGGATCAACAAGGAGGAGGAGGACAACACCCCCAGCCCCAGGTTTTGGCTGCCAACACCCAGACGTCCGTTCAAGAGATGTTTCCCCTAGAGTCAACATCAGTGCCGACTCCACTCCCCGAAAAGTCCTTTAAATGAAACTATAAACCAAAAGCCGCCTCCCCCCTCCTTTGTGCAAACGCAGAACGTTAATCAAACCGTTTCGAAAGTGTAAGCCATTGTTCCAGTGAGACAGAATGACAATTGAAAAAAAAAATTGCGTGCACACAGGTGTCGTGTTTAGACATCATCCCCGAAGTCGGAATGTGGCTACCTTAATGGAGAGCAACAGGTCGCTTTCACAATATTTCACCTTTGGAGAACTTCAGAGCTCGACCTCGGGAACAGAACACAAATCACCTGCTGATATTTCTTTTAAAAATGTTGTTGTTTTTTAATGAATTATATAAAATAGTTGTAGGAAAACTTTTTCTATTCTATTATATCCTGTGGGACTGGTAAATGTTTTTTTCCCCAAGAAATCGAATGAAATAATAGTGTTTTTAAGAGTGTCTTCTCCTTGATAATCGCTATCACTGCTCTGTTTTTTTTGGACATGAAGCAAATTGTTCATCATTATTGGAAAATAGGTCCATGTGTTCCATAACCTATGTAGTCCTTGGGCAGCAAAAGTGTCAGACCTCGAAAATTAAAAAAAAAAAAGCCAAACAGGCAATGATAGAACCATTACCTCTAGCTGGAGTAGAAGTGTGTACTAAAAAGTCCTAAGGGTCGCGGGATGGTTAAGACGTTTCCTTGCCAACAAGTAAACCATGAAGTTCTGGGTTTGATTCCCAGCCTAGTTTTTTGTTCCCATTTTGACGAAAAATAATAGATCTGAATGTCAGTCCTTCACATGAGACTATAAACTTAGACCCCGTGTGTGAACGCACGTAGAACATCTTGCACACACGTTAAAAACTCGTTCTGCTGTTCTTAAAAGTAGGTCATAGTGCACTGGATAAACCCCTCTCCCAACATGCACACAGGTGGCGCAAGCGCGCGCGCACGTGTGTGCGTGTGCGTGTGCGTGTGCGTGTGTGTGTGTGTGTGTGTGTGTGTGTGTGTGTGTGTGTGTGTGTGTGTGTGTGTGTGTGTGTCTGTCTGTCTGTCTGTCTGTCTGTCTGTCTGTCTGTCTGTCTGTCTGTCTGTATATAATTGGTTGTTGTGTGGAGGAGACATTAGGTTGGAAGGAGAGGCAAGGAAAGGAAAGGAAGGGGTGTTTAGGAGGGTATGGATGCATATTTAAAGCAGTGGGGATAGAAAATTCTGGCTGATATAATTTTTCTTACATGGTTTATTTTGGGCTCGGATTTTTTTAAGGGATGTAACTTCTTAAAAAACGATGGGTCGGGTTTGAAATCAATTTACAATTTGACCGGTCGCTTGCACAGATAATTATTCACCATTGGTAAACCTTGGAACTCTAGCCAAGGAATAAACCAAAAGTGGACAGTAAAATCACTTGTTGCTGGAACTAGAGATTCTGATTTAAAACTCCGTAATAATACTGAGAGCTACTTACAATTGTCTATAGCTGCTTACTATTTGTCTATGTGCCTATTGTGTCCATTTGTCTAACATTCAGACCGACCATCTGACAGACAACCTTTACCCGCTATTAATTCTTTAACTCTAACCTTTACACTAACCTCAACTCTAACCATGATCCCCCATGTGGACACAAAAGGCAGGTAGATATATGGTATATGCTGACGACACTTTTCTTCATTTGCTCGTATTGTCTAGAATGCAGAGTGCCTGGTCTTTTTCCACGCTGCTCCTCTGCAGAGGGTCTATGCCTTGCTGGCCTCAACTGACACATTCCCACTACAGGGCAGTTCATTAAGTTTTCAGACGAGAAAAGGTATGCTAGAAGAAAAAAAAGCACGAGAATAGACTGGGTCAGTAGGAAATAAGCAAGAGAGGATAGAGCCGAAGGGAAAGTAAAAAAGAAAGCGAAGGATAGAAAAGGAAATTTCTTGCAGAGCATTTCCAGAAAGTGGGGAAACTCTTTTGACTGAAAGAGTATCCCGGCATTTTTTGAAGGGGGGGGGGGGGGGGGGGGGGGGAGTATGTTGACACGATGCATGTACATTTTTTCAGGGTCAGTGGGAGGAGGGATCCTGGAATTTTAGGGAAAGGCAAGGACGAAGGGGGAAGGCGCAGGGAGGGGGGGGGGGAACGGTAAAGTGTTTTTGTACATAGGGATGGAAAAAAGGCATTTTAGAAAGAAAAAAGATTTAAAAACAAAGTAGAAGGTGCCTGTTTTAGAATGCCCAACTATTTGGCAAGGGGGTGCATGTAATTTTTTAAGGATTTAAAAGATGGGGCGGGGGAGGGGATGGGGGGCGCTGATGTTGTAAGGAATTATTGAATAATCATTGGAGCAATACACAGTGAGACTGCACTGCAGAAAATAGGCGTTAGTTAAAGAGTAGAAAGTATGTACATGTGTTTTCGTGTGTGTTTTTGCGCGTGTGTTTTCGCATGTGTGTGTTTTCGCGTGTGTATGTTTTGCGCGCACACGCGTGCGTGTTGGGGTCAAGGTGTTAAAAAGAAAAAAAAATAGCCGTTAGCAAAATAACATGAATATGTTATCCAAGCATGTAGCGGAATTTTGTTAAAGAAAATTTGTTAAATTGCTGGATTTGCCCCTGTACATAACATTGACTTAAAAAAATCGCTGTAAATTTGGAAAGGTGGAGGTGAAGGAAGTAGTAAAGTGTCGGATTTAAAAAAATTGCAGTATTTTTTCAAAAAATATTTGCGTGTACATCTTATTTAACAAACTTGCGTCAGAATAGGCAGGAAAGCTCCGTGGTCGGAGAACTCATTGTAAATGGGTACCCGCCCTCTTTGGGGACAGGGAAGGTAAAGCAGCAAGGGAGAGGAGATGGGCGCCGCCCTCAATATGCTGGCCCCTGGAGAAGCTGAGGTTTCTGATAACTTTCTCCCCAACAACCACATAGGCTATGGGACACATTTACCTTTTTGTGAATTAGAAACGGCATTGTGCCGTTGATCCTTTTTATTTTTACTGGATAAAATGCAAGAAAAATGTCAAATCTGTCATTTTCTAATAATTTTTTTTATGTGTAAGATAGCCGGCAACTTGTATTAGTATGTCCTGTTACCTTATTTCCTTCTTGCCTTTTGCTTTGCCATAGGTCAGGGACATGTCCACTACCCAGGTCATACATGTAGCACTCCCAGCCCATCAGTAGACTACTCTATCTGCATCTCTCCCAGCAGTTTTTGATTCCCATTTTCAACTCTAATAAACTGACAGTCCTTTTATGTTTTATTTTAGAAATGTTTTTCCCCTCAAAATGAAAAGAACAACAGGTTAGAGATCTCGTACTGTAATAAAACAAAACCAAACCCTAAAAATAACAAAGATAAATAGATTAAAAAAAGACCGAAAGAATAAAATATTTACTAACTGGAGACGAAGGGGGATTGGAGACTCCACGCAAGTAATTTTTTTATTAGCAAGACTGGACTAAGACTTTACTTTGATCAGTGCTCATTGCTGCGTGATTTCTGGTCTGCTTTCTGGCATTGGTCCAGCCTTTGTGTTGTGCTATCTGTTATATATGCCTGCTTTTCTGAAAGCATGAAGCTCCATCTGAATGTCTTTAGCAAAATTCCAATAGAGGAAATGTTAAATACTGTGTTCTTGCAAAAATACAATGCGGTAGTTTTTTTTCCTTAATCAGCCTGTCTCCTTTCTTTTGTTCTTCTAGTCTCAACGATACCTGGGCTGTGTAAAACTAGAAAATAGTTTAGCATGTGTGATTTGTTTAATCAATGGGTGATGGTTAACTGTTTACAAGCAGTTG
>CM060335.1:49949468-49954468 GCA_030674155.1 Stramonita haemastoma
ATAAGTTTATCGGTTGCTTTATGAACAGAATTTTCATCTGTAAAGCAATATGCATATTGATCAACAACAATAGTACCGCATGTTTCCAAAAATGGAGGGAGAGGAGATGGGCACCGCCCTCAACATGCTGGCCCCTAGAGAAGCTGACGTCTCTGACGCCTCGCTCCACTACGACCACACAGGTTATGGGACACCTTTACCCATCCCCCCAAAAAAAAAAAAAAATCACATTTTTCAAGGCTGGGTCTCGTTATTCAAAGCACGCTGTTATCCAAGGAGAACGTCTGCTTTGGTACTTTAAAAATGACTGGAAAGAAAAATTCATATGCATATCTGTAAGAAGCTTTCTCCATCGACACATGCAGTTAAATCACTTACAGGCTTGCATGCTTGCTCTTCATTGTTCATACCTTGCACGCACGCTGGAACACACACACACACACACACACACACACACACACACACACACACACACACACACACACACACACACACACACACTCACACACATACACACACGCACACACACACATACCATCTGGAAATAAAAATTTGATTGATTGATTGATTGATTGATTGATTACACATGCACACACACAAACACACACAGGCCCCCCCCCCACACACACACAGAGCACACACACACGCACACACACACACACACGCTCACGCACACACACACACACACACACACACACACACACACACACACACACAGAGCACACACACACACACACACAGAACACACACACACGCGCACACACACACACACACACACACACACACACACACACACACACACACACACACACACCATCAGTTGACGTCAAACAGCTGTTTTCAGGCAGAGGGCGGTGGATACAGAAACAGAAGGGGCGACACGCGGAGAGAAAACAAATAAGGAGAAAAGATTCTTGTTTAAAGAGAGAGAGAGAGAGAGAGAGAGAGAGAGAGAGAGAGAGAGAGGGGGGGGGGGGGGGGGGCAAGGAAAGGAAAGACAAGGCAAATTCTTTTGTGCACTCATGTGCTTTTTACATCCAGTCCCCGCCCTAATCAGGAATTGCATCAATTAAAAACACAAAACGAAAAATCTCTAACAATAATGATAAACCAAATAACAAAAACAAGACAACAAGAACAGTAATAAACAGAAGACAAGATGTAAGAAAAAAAGATAATAATAGTATAACAAAGCGCAAAGAGAGAGAGAGAGAGAGAGGAGAGAGGAGGAGGAGAGGAGAGAGAGAGAGAGGAGAGAGAGAGAGAGGAGAGAGAGAGAGAGAGAGGAGAGAGAGAGAGAGAGAGAGAGAGGAGAGAGAGAGAGAGAGAGAGAGAGAGAGAGAGAGAGAGAGAGAGGGGGAGAGAAGAGAGAAGAGACGGTGCCATGTCAATACAACAGACAAAGAGTTCAAGGATTGCCATGACGAAGTGCACGCTAACTATCCTATGTCTGACGTCATTTCCGGAACAGCAAGACCCTGGGAAGGGAAAAAAGATTGTCATGGCTAAAGTATTGTGGGAACTGTTTTTTCTGTCTATATTTATTTGATGTTCGTGTGTGTGTGTCTATGTGTGTGTGTGTGGTGTGTGTGTGTGTGTGTGTGTGTGTGTGTGTGTGTGTGTGTGTGTGTGTGTGTGTGTGTGTGTGTGTGCGTTTACCTATTATTTACCTATTCTTTTATATCGGGAATAATGGAATAAGCACTCATGTGCTTTTTTTTTTGTTTACATCTAGTCCCGTGTGTATGCGTTTTGTAAATTTTGTCATCTGTTCCCACCGGCACACAATGGCCTACTCTTACGAGAAGGGGAACAGGATTTAACGTGTGCGCAGGACGTTCAGCGTGCGTTCGCACACGGGGCCTCGGTTTATAGTCTCATCCATGTGTGTGTGTGTATGTGTGTGTGTGTGTGTGCGCGCGCACGCGCGTATGCTTACGTGCATGCGCAAGTACTCGCGTGCAAGAGAGAGCTTTGTCTCTAGCACAGTCGCTATTGGAATATCTATGCTAGAGACAGAAGCAGAGGGGGTGGGGGGTGGATTGTTGGCACGGTGTAGTGTTACTAAACGTCGTGATTAATCAAACACACCCCAACATTTAAATAATGTGATATGCCTGTGGTGTGTGTGTGTGTGTGTGTGTGTGTGTGTGTGTGTGTGTGTGTGTGTGTGTGTGTGTGTGTGTGTGTGTGTGTGTGTGTGTGTGTGTGTGTGTGTGTCTGTCTGTCTGTCTGTCTGTCTGTCTCTGTCTCTGTCTCTCTGTCTCTCTCTGTCTCTGTCTCTCTGTCTCTGTCTCTGTCTCTCTCTCTCTCTCTCTCTCTCTCTCTCTCTCTCTCTCTCTCTCTCTCTCTTTCTCTTGGGAGGGGTGTGGAAGGGTCATAAAGGCAAAATCTGGCCATTGGTAAAGCTCTGAGCTCTAGTGGAGGAATGAAAAAGAATCCTTGAAAGCGACCTTTCGCTCTCTCCTTTTCCCTCCCCCTGGCATTGGTAGTCACATGACTTGCAGCAATGCAAAAGCGCGTGTTTAAAACAGGTAAAGGTAAAGGTAAAGGTGTCCCATAACCTGGGCGGTCGTAGGGGAGCGAGGCATCAGAGACCTCAGCTTCTCTGGGGACCAACATGTTGAGGGCAGCGCCCATCTCCTCTCCCTCGCTGCTTTACCTCCCCTGACCCTAAAGAGGGCAGGTACCCATTTACAGCGGGGTGAACTGGGGGAACTGTACTGAAGCCAAGGCGCACAAACAGTCACCCATCCACCCAACTAGTAACCACACTGGACACTGCTTGACTTGAGGGAAGCCAGCGCTCTGACCACTTAGCCATACTGCACCCTTTTTAAAGAGACGTGGGACACAAAATGCATGGATATGCCTTCATGCCAGTCTCTGGACTGCCAAATTCCATGAATACAAACATTTGTGATGCTCCACCACATAAGGAGTCGCATTGCACCAGAGGTCAGTTTTTAGTTATTGACAAGTTATTAATCTGCAATAAAAGGGCTATCCAAAAAAAAAAAGATTGAAAATCGGACAATTCCGTGCAAAGTCAATACAAATCAAAATGGTAGACTGCTGGATGTGACAAAATGAGAAACGGGCAAGTTTATTATCGTAACAGGTTGTCAGAATGAGGGCTTGTGTATTGTCAAAACACATTTAAAAGCAAAAGGAATAAAAACTCATGCCTTGATATTTCATTATAAGGTAGATAAACGGATATAGTTTAATAATCAATCAAAATCTCAAAATTGACTACTTGACCCCTATCTGCCTTTAATGGCTCCTAGTGCAAAATTGCGTTATGTGCTAAGCGACTCATTTCGTGTTGGAGCGTCACATTTATTACTTTACATAAACCCACATGGTTGCATGGACATACACATTAAATGACACAGAGATCCTCCCCTACACTTGAACATACACACAGTACTCATTCACTCACTATTAATTAGCACAGTCAACATTAATGTACTTAAAAGATATACAGAACATAGAGAACTTCAAAATTGATTCAGTATGGTTGTTAAAAAAACGGACTACATTTTCAAGTTTCCGTTAAATTTTGATGATATACAATGAATATTTTTTTTTTATCAGGGTTGGCTTTTTATTGTATACTTTTGGTATTGGATTTGCAAATTTTTGAGAAAGGTAGAACAGAGAGAGGAATGGAGGGAAGAGGTTGTCAAGTCTTCAGGGGTGCCCCCACGGTCGCCAGACTAAGGGATAGATAGATAGATGGACAGATAGATAGATGACCCAGATCATTGGTTGTGCATTTGATGTCCACTGCACAGACTGCCTTAAGCTCCCTGCTGGTTGACAACCATGTAACCATGAATCTTGCCAAGGACCACACAAGAGCGAAAAACCCACAACAACCTAGAAACAGAAACTTGAAGAAAAATGGAAGGAATGTGAACACGAAAACGAAAATAAAAGAACAAAACAAAGGGAAACAAGCCACATGGCTCATTTCCTTCCGATTTTTTCTCTCTCTTTTTTTTGTTTTGTTTTTCTGTCCATTTCCTTCTCGTTGTATTATTTTCTACTGCTATTCAGCTTCTTCTTATGTATTGTGTTCACCCCCTGAAAGCATATTGTCTTGATTTTGTGTTGTTATTTCTTTTGCATTTTGCGTGGTGTGGGGCATTGTGTTGTGCAACCCTTTGTTTGCTTTAGCAAAAATGAAAACAGTTTATTGTCCTTTTCTAGTCTTTCTTTCATTTTCCTGCGCGCGCACACACACACACACACACACACACACACACACACACACACACACACACACACACACTCTCTCTCTCTCTCTCTCTCACGCACACACACACACACACACAAACACACACACACATACACACACACACACACACACACACACACACACACACACACACACATAAACACACACACACACACACACACGAACACACACACACACCGTGCACATGCACATGCACATGTCCAGAAAGTAATGCTGTTTCTCTTTTCTGTTGGATTCTTTCCCCTGTTTTTCTCCATCATTTTTTTTCCCCGCAGTTACTCCTCTTTTTGTTCATCATCGCTTCGGGCTGATGAGTATTTCTGAATAGTGGTTTGTATGGTTTTGTGTTTCCCTTATATGTTTTGCGTATCTTTCGTCAGCGGTTTTCTTTATAATACTTTACAAGTCAGTTTTTGACAGTGCGTATTTACTCCAGTATACTTGAGGAAAAAAAGGCAGACCAAAGAAGAAATGGGAGGACAACATCAGCCAATGGACAGGCTTGGAACTTACCAAATTTTGAGAAAGGCAGAACAGAGAGAGGAATGGAGGGAACTGGTTGTCAAGTCTTCAGGGGTGCCCCCACGGTCGCCAGACTAAGGGATAGATAGATAGATAGATAGATAGATAGATAGATAGATAGATAGGTAGGTAGGTAGGTAGATAGATAGATAGATAGATAGATAGATAGATAGATAGATAGATAGATAGATAGATAGATAAAAATAAATAG
>CM060335.1:49961968-49971968 GCA_030674155.1 Stramonita haemastoma
GTCTTTTTTTGTACGTTTTTTTTTCTTCTTTCTTTTTTGTGTCTTCCTTATTTCAGCCTTTTCTACCTCTTTTACCGTGACTTCCTTTTTGTTTTTTCCCCCATTTTTTGGAGATTTTTTTGGTCTTCAATTCGCTTGTACTTTCTTTCTTTTTGTTTTTTGCTTATTGTTTTTTCCTTTCGTTTTTTTTTCTATCTTTCATTCTTTATTCATTTCTTTTTTTCTTTTTTTTGTCCTTTCTTCTTTCTTTCTTTCTTTTTTTTTTTTTTTTTCTTTCTTTCTTTCATTCTGTCTTTCTTTCTTTCTTTCTTTCTGTCTGTCTGTCTTTCTTTCTTTCTCTTCTTTTCTTTCTTTTCTTTCTTTCTTTCTTTCTTTCTTTCTTTTCTTTCTTTCTTTCTTTCTTTCTTTCTTTCTTTTTTTTTCTTTCTTTCTTTCTTTCTTTTCTCTTTTTTCTTCTCTTCTTTCATTATTCATTTCTTTATCTTTTCTTTTCTTTCTCTCTTCCTTCCTTCCTTCCTTGCTTCCTCCCTTCCTTTCTTTCTTTTCTTTCTTTCTTTCTTTCTTTCTTTCTTTCTTTCTTTTTCTTTCTTTTTCTTTTTTCTTTCCTCCTTCCTTTCTTTCCTCCTTCCTTTCTTTGTTTGTTTGTTTGTTTCTTTCTTTCTTTCATGCTCTCTTCCTTACTTCCTTCCTTCCCTCCTCGCTTCCTTATGAACTGTTTACTGTGCTTTATGCCATGAAGTGGGAATGTGTTGGCTGTGGCCAGCGGGCAGACCTCTTGCAGAGTTTCAAGCCCAGGAGAAGACAGGCAGCATGCTCTATACCCAACTGCATGGTCTGGACCCCACTATCAGCACAGTAGAGCTTTCTGTCAAGGCAGGATAAGATGACTTTGACTTCGACTTCACTGCTTCCTTAACTCCCGGAGGAGTTGTCATGACATGTACTGCTGTCAAGTTTTCAGGCAGTACATCGTAGGTAAGTTAAACCTGGGGAGTCCAGCTCTCGGCAGAGAGCAAGCGTGCATGCTGGGTAGGTTCGAATGTACATGGTCATCATGAAGTTACGGAACAGTTGTCGGTGACAGGAATGCACCTAGCATGCAATCCGCGACTGGAAGGGTGATGGACTTCTGCCAGCCTTGTCAAAGACGCACGGGATAGCCTAGTGGTTAGAACATTGCGCTGGCAATTTGAAGACCCAGGTGCGATTCCCAGTCAAGGAGATTTTTCTCCTGGAGTTAACATCAGTGCTGATTCCACTCTCCCCCAAAGTCTTTTGAATGAGACTGTAAACCAAGGCCCCGTGAGCGAACGCACGCAGTACATCTTGCCCACACATTAAATCCTGTTCCGCTTTTCCTAAGAGTAGGCCATCGTGTGCCGGTGGGAACAGATGACATTTACAAAATTGCATACATACGGGACTGGATGTAAAAAACCACATGAATGCTTATGCCATTATCCTCGATATAAAAGAATTAAAAAAAAAAATAAATGGCATGAAAGTTTCTGAAAGTTTCTGGAAAACAAAAAGTCCCAGGTTCTATTCCCCGTCTGAACCTCAACTTTTTTCCTATCCATCAAACTTTAAGTGGTAGTCTGGGTGTTGGAAGGGACGGGATAGTTCAGTGGTCAGAGCACTCGCTTTCCCAAAACTAAGGTTAAACAGCGTAGAGCGTGGTTGCCAATTGGATGGGTGACCATTTGCGAGCGCCTTGGCTTTAGTACAGTCCCCCAGTACACCCAGCTGTTATTTATTTATCTATTAATTAATTTTATTTTTTTGTATCTAGGATATTTATCTTTTATTCTTTTTTTATCTAGGATACTGTCAATGGGTACCTGCCCTCTTTAGGGTCAGGGAAGGTAATGCAGCGAGGGAGAGGAGATGGGCGCCGCACTCAATCGGTTAGCCTTTAGAGAAGCTGAGGTCTCTGATGCCTCGCTCCCTTACGACCACACAGGTTATGGGACACCTCTACCTTTGCCTGGGTTTTAGTGTTTCCTGTGAGACGATAAGCCGAACACCCTGTTCAACTTTTACCTTGGCACAGGGTGGAAACAGAAACCACAGCAACAATAATGCTGTCCCTAGAAACATTTTATAGAAAAAACCGCTCTTACAAAAAAACAAAACAATTAAGAATATAGATAGACAAGAAAAGTGTACAAAAAGTGGAACTGTTCTTGTGGCGACACGCTCTTCCCACGGAGAGCAGCTGGCATTTCCCGAAGACAAATTTGCCGTGACTGTGCGTAGTATGCAAGGCAGGTTTGCTCGCGCGCACACACACACACACACACACACACACAAACACACACACACACGCGCGCGCGCGCACCTACACACACGCAAGCAAGCATGCATGCACGCAACCACCCCACATCTCGCCCCCCCCCCCCCCCTACGTCCTTCGGATGAGATTATAAACCGAGGTCCCTTGGGCATATGCTCATAGAACATCTTGCGCGCTCGTTAAAACCCGTTCCACTTTTCGTAAGAGTAGGTTATTGGATGCCGGCGGGAACAGATGACAAAGTTAACAAAACTGCATACACACGGAGACTGGAATAAAAAACACATCAGTGTTTATTCCATTATCCTCCACATAAAAGAATAAATAAACACACACACACACAAACACTCACACACCGCGCGCGTGCACACACACACACACACGCACGCACATGCACACACATAGCAATCAATAAACGTACACTCCTAGCAACACAGATTGAATTATTCACACTTTGAAATTGTACCCCTGGGTGCAAACAAGCAAGAGAGAGAGAGAGAGAGAGAGAGAGAGAGAGAGAGAGAGAGAGAGAGAGAGAGAGAGAGAGAGAGAGAGAGAGAGAGAGAGAGAGAGAGAGAGAGAGAGAGAGGAGAGAGAGAGAGAGAGAGACAGAGACAGAGACAGAGACAGAGACAGACAGAGACAGAGACAGAGACAGATAGACACACAGACACACACACAGACACGCACACACACATACACACACACACACGCGCACACACACAACACACACACACACACACACACACACACACACACACACACACACACACACACACACACACACACACACACACACACACACACACACACACACACACACAGAAAGACAGAGAGAAAGAAAGAAAGAAGTTATGTAAAAACGATTTTAAACCTCTTCATGCAAAAAATGCAGCATGTGTTTATTGTATATTTCTTTTGTTTTTTTTTATCTTAAAACTGTACAACTGTATGTCTTTGCTTCTTTTTTTTCGCATCTTCCCTTTTTCTTCTTTCTTCTCTTTCCTTCTTCTTCTCTGTCTGTCTTCTCTCTTTCTGCTCTTCTACACTTCGTTTTTGTTTTTTTTCTGTCTCTGTTTCTTCTTCTTGTCTTTCTGTTCTGTCTTCTGTTGTCTGTCTTCTTCTGTCTGTCTGTCTGTCGTCTGTCTGTCTGTCTGTCTGTCTTCTTTCTTCTTTCTTCTTCTTGTCGTCTTCTTCTTTCTTTCTTTCTTTCTTTCTTTCTTTCTTTCTTTCTTTCTTCTTCTTTTTCTTTCTTTCTTTCTTTCTTCTTCTTTTTTCTTTCTTTTCTTTCTTTCTTTCTTTCTTTCTTTCTTTCTTTCTTTTCTTTCTTTCTTTCTTTCTCTTTCTTTCTTTCTTTCTTTCTTTCTTTTCTTTCTTTCTTTCTTTCTTTTTTCTTTCTTTCTTTCTTTCTTTCTTTTCTTTCTTTCTTTTTCTGTCTTTTCTTTTCTTTCTTTCTTTCTTTCTTTTTTTCTTTCTGTCTGTCTGTCTGTCTGTCTGTCTGTCTGTCTGCTCTGTCTGTCTGTCTGTCTGTCTGTCTTTCTTTCTTTCTTTCTTTCTTTCTTTCTTTCTTTCTTTTTTTTCTTTCTTTCTTTCTTTCTTTCTTTCTTTCTTTCTTTCTTTCTTTCTTTCTTTCTTTCTTTCTTTCTTTCTTTCTTTCTGTCTGTCTGTCTGTCCGTCTGTCTGTCTGTCTGTCTGTCTGTCTTTCTTTCTTTCTTTTTCTTTGTCGTTTGGTTTTATGTTACCTTTTTTTCTTTCTTCAACACTGCTGGTTTCTTTCTCCTTAAAAAATCTTCTCCTTGTGTTCCTTTTTTTTTTTTTATTCTCTAGTTTTGAGGTTTTTATTGCTTTTTTTTTTTGCAGTTGTGTGCCTGCTTGAGAATAGCGTAGATGTTAATGTACTGCACAGTGAGTTTATTTATTTATTTATTTATTTATTTATTTATTTATTTATTTATTTATTTATTTATTTATTTATTTGTTTATTCTTTTATATAGAGGATAACAGAATAAGCAATCATGTGCTTTTTTTCATCCGGTCCCCGTGTGTATGCAGTTTTGTAAATATTGTCATCTGTTCCCACTGGCACACGATGGCCTACTCTTACGAAAAGCGGAACAGGATTTAACGTGTGCGCAAGATGTTCTGCGTGCGTTTGCACACGGGGCCTCGGTTTAAAGTCTCATCCGAAGGACTTTTTGGGGAGAGTGGAGTCAGCACTGATGTTAACTCCAGGAAGAAAATTTCCTCGACCGGACTCGAACCCGGTCTTCAAATTGTCAGCGCAATGTTCTGACCACTAGGCTATCCGCCCCCCCCAGTGAGTGAGTGAGTGAGTGAGTGAGTGAGTGAGTGAGTGTGTGTGTGTGTGTATGTATGGTATGTATGTGTGTGTGTGTGTGTGTGTGTGTGTATGTGTGTGTGTGTGTGTGTGTGTGTGTGTGTGTGTGTGTGTGTGTGTGTGTGTGTGTGTGTGTGTGTGTGTGTGTGTGTGTGTAGGTGATGCAAAACGGAACATCGCATCTATTGCTGAGGGCTATAGTATGCTTATACAATCTGAACGTATCCTCATTTCTTTAGTTGCTCCTTATTTATTTGGGTTTCTTTATGGCGTACCGTCTCTCAAACATTTACAGTCCGTGACCGAAACATGCTATACACCCTTTTAGATATAACCATCACCATCACCAGTATCGTCGTCATCGTCATTATCATCATTGTCGTCATCGTCGCCGTCGTCGTCATCATCCTTATGACTCACATGGGATTTGAACCTGCAATCATCCAGCCCCGTAACTCAAGGTGCTAACCACAGCTAGCATCATCATCATCATCATCATCATCATCATCATCATCATCATCATCATCATCATCATCATCATCATCATCATCATCATCATCATCATCATCATCATCATCGTTGTGATAAACGTTTTCTTCGTTATCGTCCTCCTCGTCATTTTCCTCTCTCCTCCTCTTCCTCATCGTCGTCTTCATCAACAACGATGATGATGGTAATGATGGTGATGTCGGTAATGGTGGTGATGATGGTAATGATGGTGATGACGACGATAATAAAAAAAAACCCTTTCTGTGAAGGGCCACTCTTGCCATCATTCTCCCTGTTTAACTTGGCTATTTTCCATGCTTGCATTGCTTTCAGCTTTCAGCTTTTAACACTCTCGCTTGTGATATTTCATTTGCTGAAGTGTGGCCTTGAAATGGGAATAATTCCCTTATTGTTCTGGGCTGTCATTTGGGGTATTTACTGCTGTCTGGGTCTCTGGGAACTGTTATTGATTCTGGCGGAGTTGGAGTGGCATTCATTTGCTTGGGGGAGGGGGGAAAGGGGGTAGGGTAGGGTAGGGTAGGGTAGGGTAGGGTAGGGTAGGGTAGGAGGGGAGAGAGAGAGAGAGAGAGAGAGAGAGAGAGAGAGAGAGAGAGAGAGAGAGAGAGAGAGAGAGAGAGAGAGAGAGAGAGAGAGAGAGAGAGGAGAGAGAGAGAGAGAGAGAGAGAGAGAGAGAGAGAGAGAGAGAGAGAGAGAGAGAGAGAGAGAGAGAGAGAGAGAGAGAGAGATACAAACAGATAGACAGAGACAGAAACACAGAGAGAGAGAGACAGATAGACAGACAGTCAGAGACAGACAGAGAGAGACTGAGACAGACATAGACAGAGAAAGAGCAACAAACAGAGAGACAGAGACACAAAATACATAGACATAGAGAGAGACATAGAAAGACAGAGAGTAAGATAGAGACAGACAGACAGACAGACAGACAGACAGACAGACAGAGAGACACATAGAGAGACAGAGACAGACAGAGAGACAGACAGAGAGAGAGAGAGAAACAGAGAGAGACAGAGAAACACAGAGAGAGATAGAGAGACAGAGACAGACAGACAGACAGAGACAGACAGGCAGACAGACAAACAGAGAAACAGTTCTCTCTTGATCCCACAAGGCAAATAATAATAATAATAATAATAATAATAATAATAATAATAATAATAATAATAATAATAATAACAACAATAATAACAATAACAATAACAACAATAACAACAACAACAACAATAACAATAATAACAATCATCATCATCATCATCATCATCATCATCATCATCATCATCATCATCATCATCATCATCATCATCATCATCATCATCATCATCAGGGGGATAGAGAGAAGCGTGTTCTGTGGCTGAAGAATAAAGAAGACTGAAGACTGAAGAGGACAGACAGACAGACAGAGCCCTGGAGAAGGCAGGAGAGGGAGGGCAGGAAGGATGCGGAGTGTTGCCCTGCCATGTCATTGTCAGCTGTATTGAAGTCTGCACAAGGATGCATTCACACGCACCGAAACATGTTGGCTTTTGTGTGTGTGTTAGGATGTTCCTTTATTTCTTTTTTTCCTGATTGAAATAGTCCCTCTGGTTTACTCTGAGTTCCTTTCTTTGTCTGGTTGAAATATTTACTACGTGGGTTTAAACAAGGTTTCCTTTTTTCTGATTGATATTTTTCATTAATACAGGTTGCCATTTTTTTGGTTGAGATATTTAATACAGGTTGCCATTTTGGTATAGATATTTAATACAGGTTGCCTTTTTTGGTATAGATATTTAATACAGGTTGCCTGTATATATATATATATATATATATATATATATATATATATATATATATATATATATATATATATATATATATATATATATATAATATATATATATATATATATATATATATATATATATATATATATATACATATATATATGTGTGTGTGTGTGTGCGTATGTGTGTATGTGCGTGCGTGCGTGCGTGCGCGCGTGTATGCACAGAAACAGTTTGCTTTTTCTTTTTGCTGTGTTGTCCTTGTGTCTTTTTGTGATTTTTTTTAGCTACATTCCTTTGCTAGCGATGAAGAGGTCAGAGATCTCGTTTGTTTTTCACTCACTGGCCCCGTGACTGCTTCTGCTTTCCTTTTTTTTTTTTTTTTTTTACATTTCTACAATCTTATTCTTTTATTTCGAGGATAATGGAATAAGCAGTTATGTTCTTTTTACATCTAGTCCCTGTGTTTATGCAGTTTTGTAAATTTTGTTATCCGTTTCTACGGGCACATAATAGACTACTCTTTCAGAAAGCTGAAATGGTTTTAATGGGCGCGCAAGATGTTCTGCGTGCGTTGGCACACGGGGACTGGGTTTACAGTCTCATGTGAAGGACTTTTGTGGAGAGTGTTTCCAGCATTCTGTCTCCTTCAGCTTCCACGGGCTGTTGTCTAGCTCCCTCTCCATTCTCTCCTCCCTTCTTTTCTTGAAAGACAAACCAAAAACAAACAAACAAACAAATAGAAAACAAACAGAAAACAAATAGACAAACAAAGAAACAGAAAACAAACAAATAGAAAACAAACAGAAACAAACAAACAGAAAACAAACAAACAAATTGACAAACAAACAGAAAACAAACAAACAAACAAATAGACAGACCAACAGAAAACAAACAAATGGACAAACAAACAGAAAAGCACTACATTTCAACGTTGTTCCTTGTCTTCTCCACTTCAGTTGACAGTTATTTGCATTTGTCATTGTCTGCTCAGCACGCTTGTTTTTATGTCAAGGACTGAAATAAAATTGTGGGGTGGAAATAAATCAAGACAGCAGTCTTCAGTTGTGGTCTCTGCTATTGCTGTTTGACAGCTCTTGATGTCTGAGCCGTTGTAGAGAAAGAGAGAGAGAGCTGTGGCTTTTTGTAGGCTGTGATAGCTTTCAGCTGGTTTAGAAAAGTGCAGGAGAGAGGAGAGAGGCAGCTTGAATGTTGCTCTACAGGCATTGTAGTGTTTTTCTCCTTATTACTTTGAAGTGCAAATTTGACTTTATATATATATATTTTTCTGTAATTCCTTTTATGATATGGAGGACTTTTGTATAATATCAAAAATACAAATTATAACTTACCGTCTCAAGTTCCATGCATCATTAAGCCAAATATTAATTTTTAACCACAGCCTTTCAAAAAGGCTTGATTTATTCATTTGTTTATCTGTTTAGTAACAGCACTGTCAAAGCTGAACACCATCTGGAAAAATAAAAATATTTCACTCAACTCCAAGATCAGACTAAAGCGCTCCCTTGTCATATCCATATTCCTATATGCTTGTGAATCGTGGGTACTGACTGCTGATTTAGAGAGGAGTACAGGCGGTAGAGATGAGATGCTTCTGGTGACTCCTTGGCATCTCCTACAGAGATCACATAAGCAACGAAGAAGTGCATAACAGAGTCCAGCAAACCATTGGTCCCTACGAAAACCTTTTAACAACTGTAAAGAAGCGTAAACTTAAATGGTACGGGAATGTCACAAGATCAAAAGGACTTAAAAAACAACAACACTGCAAGGTACTGTCCAAGGATGAAGCAAAAGAGGCAGACCAAGGAAGAGATAGGAGGATAATATCAGGAAAAGGACAGGCCTAGAACTCAAGAACATTTTGAGAAAGGCAGAACAGAGAGAGGAATGCAGGGAACTAGTTGTCAAGTCTTCAGGGGTGCCCCCATGGTCGATAGACTTAGGGATAGATAGATAGATAGATAGATTTACTTATTTAAATTATTTTGCATATTTCACATTCTTTGAACACGTTTTGTATATATCATCTTAGGAAACATTGAGGAGATATTTCTGGTTCCAGTAAACTAAAACAAATCAGTTGTTTTGGACAACAGACATTAAGGGACAAAAGGAGATGAACATATAGAAGAAGCCATGAAGTCTACATCATGCACACACAAAGCAGCATGCACACAGACTAGCAGCATGCACACAGACTAGCAGCATGCACACAGACTAGCAGCATGCACACAGACCAGCATGCACACAGAGTTACAGCATACACACAGAGCAGCATGCACACAGAGGTACAGCATGCACACAGAGGTACAGCATGCACACAGAGCTACATCATGCACACAGAGTTACAGCATACACACAGAGCAGCATGCACACAGACTAGCAGCATGCACACAGAGGTACAGAATGCACACAGAGTTACAGCATACACACAGAGCAGCATGCACACAGAGGGACAGCATGCACATAGAGGTACAGCATGCACACAGAGCTACATCATGCACACAGAGTTACAGCATACACACAGAGCAGCATGCACACAGAGGTACAGCATGCACACAGAGGTACAGCATGCACACAGAGCTACATCATGCACACAGAGCTACATCATGCACACAGAGCAGCATGCACACAGAGCAGCATGCACACAGAGCAGCATGCACACAGAGGTACAGCATGCACACAGAGGTACAGCATGCACACACAGAGCAGCATGTCCACAAAGCTGCAGCATGCACACAGAGGTACAGCATGCACACAGAGCAGCATGTACACAAAGGTACAGCATGCACACAGAGCAGCATACACACAGAGCAGCATGCACACAGAGGTACAGCATGCACACACAGAGCAGCATGTCCACAAAGCTGCAGCATGCACAAAATATTTTGTGAGCACAGAACTGATTAGGGCTGTCTACTTTATTTGTCTGATAAATTCCTGTTCTACGGTACTAGACCAGAGGGAGACGATCAATATCTCGTTAGGGTTTCACTTTCATATTGCTATGACTGTTGCAATTTCTTTGTCTCTGTCTCCCTGTCTGGGTGTCTCTGTCTCTTCTTTTC
>CM060335.1:49974468-49984468 GCA_030674155.1 Stramonita haemastoma
GAGAGAGAGAGAGAGAGAGAGAGAGAGAGAGGCAGCAGCAACAACAACAACAACAACAACTACAACAACATAGTTATATCAGGAGTAGAGACAACAATGCATGCATCATCTTGCAAGTAAATATCTGCATCGATATAATTACGTCCATTTACGCGCACAGATTTTTGTCTTTAGTATTTGTTTCCTTGTCTGTTAATGTCCCTACATTTCATCACAAGATACATGGCGATTTCATCTGGTGTAGCATTTCTTTTGCTCGTCTTTTTGTTTCCATCTCTTTCTTGTCTCTTCCCCCCTGTCTGTGGAGGTCTTTCCCTCTTCTTGGTCTCTTTTTCTCTAAGTCTTCCTCTCTATTTCAGTAACTGTCTGTTCTTGTCTGCATCACTTTTCTGTCTGGGTCTGTCTCTGTCTCTGTTATGTGTCCCTTTGGTTCACCCTATCTCTATTTCTCTCTCTTTGTTTCTCTGACTTTGTCTCTGTCTCTCTGTCTCTGTCTGTCTGTTTGTCTGTCTCTCTTTCTATTAGATTCAACTACCACTTCACATTATTGTATTCCCTTCCTTGTCCCTTTTGCTTGACATTACAGTTTTTATTGTTTGCACTATTGTTAGCTGTGGAAAATCACTTGTTTCTTTCCATTTGCTAGAGCGTGCCTTTGAAAACGGCATAAAGCAGTTATTGTTCCTCTGCGTGTCTTTTGTTAGCATTCCTTGCTGTCTGTTCTTTGTAATAAAGTGCTATTGACTTTTGCCAGTTTCCAGAGACAGGTTTAAGAGAGGAGGGGTAAGAGCGGGTGGGAAGGAGGGGGGTGGGGGGGTTAGGGGTAGAATGTTGTTTCAGAAAACTCCCCTTCCCACTTGTCCACAAAGCAGTTAGATCAGGGGAGGGGGGAAGCCATTTTGAGAACAAAAGGCACTTCAGAAAAAACACCCAACCTAGGACCATAACAGCAACAAAGATGATACAGTCTGTAGCACGTGCACAGCTGCGTGCATGCATATTTATTTGCATGTACAGAGACATTTTGTCTTCCATGTGATGTCCCCTTATTTCTTTGATTTATACTTCACTCCATTCTACCGTCACAAAAGGAATGAAGATCTCATTTAGGTTGTTGTTCACTGCTGCTGTTACTACTGTTGCTATGTTTATCCTTACGTCCTTTCAGTTTTGCTTGTTTGTCTCTGTTTACGTCTCCTTTTCTTGGTCTCTCCATTGCTTGAAAACCATTTCTCATCATTATTCTGTCCCTCCTGCCTGTTGTCTGAAAATGTTGTTCTTTTCCTACCAACTGCCTGTTGTCTGCCAATGCTGTTCTGTTCCTCCTGCCTGTTGTCTGACAATGTTGTTCTGTCCCTCCTGCCTGTTGTCTGACAATGTTGTTCTGTCCCTCCTGCCTGTTGTCTGACAATGTTGTTCTGTCCCTCCTGCCTGTTGTCTGCCAATGTTGTTCTGTTCCTCCTGCCTGTTGTCTGCCAATGTTGTTCTGTTCCTCCTGCCTGTTGTCTGCCAATGTTGTTCTGTTCCTCCTGCCTGTTGTCTGCCAATGTTGTTCTGTTCCTCCTGCCTGTTGTCTGCCAATGCTGTTCTGTCCCTCCTGCCTGTTGTCTGCCAATGTTGTTCTGTTCCTCCTGCCTGTTGTCTGCCAATGTTGTTCTGTTCCTCCTGCCTGTTGTCTGCCAATGTTGTTCTGTTCCTCCTGCCTGTTGTCTGACAATGTTGTTCTGTCACTCTTGTCTGTTGTCTGACAATGTTGTTCTGTCACTCTTGTCTGTTGTCTGACAATGTTGTTCTGTCACTCTTGTCTGTTGTCTGACAATGTTGTTCTGTCACTCTTGTCTGTTGTCTGACAATGTTGTTCTGTCACTCTTGTCTGTTGTCTGACAATGTTGTTCTGTCACTCTTGTCTGTTGTCTGACAATGCTGTATCCAATGTTTACCATGCTGTCCACTCAGCCTCCTAACTCCCTGACTTCATGTCAATGGCTGAAGTGTGGCCTTGCAATTAGTATAATTCACTTCATGTTCTCTTCCCTCACTTTTGCTGTGGATTCCTGCCTGTGTCTTTGCCAAGTGCTGTCGATTTGAACAGATTGTGAAAGGCTTTCCGCGAGTTGGGGAGAAAATGGAAGAAAATGAGGAAGAGAAAGAATCTGGTTCCTGTACGTGTTTTCTGTTGACTTGATTCATTGGGCAATAAAGCTGGAATTGGAAAATGTTTTGTGGGATGAAAGACAGTTGAATACGTAAACCACACATGGAACAAAAAATTATACATTCTACTTGCATGTTGCATGTGCAGAGCTGCAATCATTCATGTGTGTAAGCGTGCACAGGTACACTTTGTCTTTGTTGCAATGTTCCATTGATTACCTGATTATCTCATGTGCACTTTGCCAAGATGAAGAGATCAAGGATACTGTTTTGGCTTTTGTATGCTGCTGTTGTTGCCACTGTTTGTTTTTGATATATCTCTGTCTCCTTGTGTTAGACTCTCTGTATCTCTGCCTGTCTCTGTCTCTTCATCTGCCAGTTTGTTTCTTGTCTTGCTTATTTATTTTTTTTTTTTCAAGCACTCGTCTCCGTCTTCTGTATTTTATATTCTTCGTAAAATTTTTGTTGTGGTTACTAATCTTGTTAGCTTTTATTTTTTTAAAAATAATTTTATGACTTTAATTTTTTTTTTTGGGGGTGGGGGGGGGGGCATGGTAAAGAGCATAGCTCAAGGAATGTCCCTTTGTGTGACTGTTAATGTTGCCACCATTTGTGTCTGTAAAGTGTTATTGATTTGGGCAGATTCTAACATTCAGCCTGCTAAGAGAAAAAATATTAGGATGCTGGAAAGGGGATTTAATCTTGTCCTAAAATTGTTTGTCTCCTCCTGATCCAGAAAGCACAAAATCTGGGAGAGAAAAGGGCTGTCTGGGACAGGTAGCATTAAGTCAAGTCAAGTCAAAAACACTTTAATCATCCTATAAAGGGCAAGAACAATACTGACAGGCATATTGATACGAATCATAATCTCGAAAAACACAAGATTGCTACATTTCATGTTTGTTTAACCTTTCCAAGATAAGATAAAAAAAAACCCACACACATGCACACACATACACATACAAATACAGAAACACACACACACACACACACACACACACACACACACACACACACACACGCAGTCATGCATGCATGCAGATGCACACACATACATTAAATTAGGAATACAACGTTATTAAGATAAGTATTGGTATCAGTATTAGTAAAGTAGTAGTAGTAGTAGTAGTAGTAGTAGTAGTAGTAGTAGTAGTAGTAGTAGTAGTAGTAGTAGTAGTAGTAGTAGTAGTAGTAGGAATCCAGTCTCAGAAGATAATTGATTTGTTCTCTAGGCTTTATAGTGCAAAGCTTGGGTAAAGAGGTATAGAGAGCAGACTGTTACCCATGCAGCAGAGCCCCCCCCCCCCTCTCCACGCCACTGGAAAGGTTCATTGGAAAATCAATCTCCGATATGCATGGTTCCAGTACCATCACAAGAGCCATCATAACGTTGCCATGTACAGCTCTGAACCACCCTTGGGATTCAGACTCTCCGGTTTTTCCTCAGAGATGGTGACTAAACACGACACCTGTGTGCATGCTGGTTTTTTGTGGTTGTCATCCACTCTTATGGGCACACAAGGGCCTGTACTTCTGAAAGGCAGAACAGGTTTTTAACCTGTACGCTAGATGTTCTGTTCGAGTTCGCACATGGAGCCTAGGGTTATAGTTTCCTCTGAATGAGGTAGGAAAATACCATCAGGAGAAAGCCTTTGAACTCTGCAACATACAGCACGTGTATTGGCATGCACGAAACGAATTTGTCTTCTGTGTAGTGTCACCTCCTCCCTCATTTGTGTGATGTTATCTCCCCTGCACCATGCCAGAACAAAGGGGTCAAATATCTCATTTGGGTTTTGCTTTCTGTTGCTGTTGCTGAGGCTGCTGTCTCTGTTTCTGTCTTTCTGTGTCTCTATATATGTGTCTATCTCTGTCTGTCTGTCTGTCTGTCTGTCTGTCTCTGTTTGTTCATCATTTTATCTGTTAATCTCTGCTTCATGTTTCGGATCTCTATTTCTACATTTGTTTTCTAGTTCTTCCTAGTTTTGGTTTATCTAGCGGTAGAAAAGACAAACACACGTTTCTGTTTTTCTTTCTTATTCTCTTTTCTTGGTTTATCCTCTTTTATTGCTTGCATTATTGTAAATGTAGCAAACCTGATTATTTCATTTCTTATGCTGGAGAGTGGTCTTGAAAGCAGCAACATGCATTTACTGTCCTCTTTTGTGTCTTAGAATGCAGATTGCTGTTTACAAGTTTGTGAATCACAACCTATTTGTTGCAGAATGTATGTGGTGTTAAACCAGTTGCGTAGAGTAGGAAGGGTACAGGGATAGAATTATTGTCTCCCAAATATAGGTGTTGTTTTTGTTGTTGAACTATGAAGCAAAACGTGTTAAAGAAAAAAAGCATGCATATTGTGAAAGAAGAAGTGTTAATGGACAAATAAAGATAGCTTCAGAAGCAAAGATCAGGAATAATGCAGAAGGCTGCATGTGCACAGCTGTATGCATGCACATGCATTTAAAGGCATTTGGCTCTTCATCCTTCTTTGTTTTTTTTTTTAGAATTCTAGTTTTCATTGTTTTCACTACTGTTAGCTGAACAAAAACGCTTGTTTCATTATCCTTTGCTGAAGTGTGGCTTTAAAAACAGCATAAAGCTGTAATTGTTCCTGATCTTTGTATAAAGTGCCACTAACTTAAATCAGCTCTGACTGGTAGTCTGGTGGTTGGAAGGTGGAAGAATAAGAGGAGAAAGGGAGTGAATTGTCTCTGAAATCCACCTTTGTCTCCTCTTAGTCCACAAAGCAATACGATCATGGAAGGGATGCATCGTGTGTGTAAAAGACATTGACAAAAACCTACAGTGCAACAACAATGAAGATGATACAGTCTGCAGCACATGCACAGCTGCATGCATGCATATTCATTTCGTGTACAGAGACACTTTGTCTTCCCTCTGATGTCCCTTTCTTCCCATGTTATATACTTCACTTCATTCTACCATCACAAAGGGAATGAAGTTCTCCTCTGGGTTTTGTTCATTGCTGCTGTTGCTATGTGCATTTTTATGGCACTATTTCATTTTCGGTTGTTTGTCTCTGTTTACCTCTCTTTGTGTCTGTTTCTCCATTCTTTAAAAACCATTTTCATCATTATTATGTCACTCTTCCCTGGTGTCTGACAATGTTGTTTCCAATATTTACCATGCCCTCAGTTCAGCATTCTAATTCTCTGACTTCATGTCGATGGCTGAAGTGTGGCCTTGCAATTAGTATAATTCACTTCATGTTCTCTTCCCTCACTTTTGCTGTGGATTCCTGCCTGTGTCTTTGCCAAGTGCTGTCGATTTGAACAGATTGTGAGAGGCTTTCGGCGAGTTGGGGAGAAATGGAAGAAAATGAGGAAAAGAAAATAATCTGATTCCTGTACTCGTTTTCTGCTAACTTGATTCATTGGGAAATAAAGCTGGGATTAGAAAGTGTTTATGGGATAAGAGACAGTTCAATAAATAAAATATACATGGAATAGATAGTTATACATTTTACAGCATGTTGGACACACATACATACACACACACACAGACACACAAACACGCACGCACGCACGCACGAACACATGCACACACACATACACAATACACAGCTGCATGTATTCAAGTTATCCTCTATATAAAAGAATAAATGACAAAATGAATAAGAATAAATAAACACAGACACAGACACAGACACAGACGCACACACACACACACACACACACACACACGCGCGCGCGCGCGCGCGCGCGCGCACACACACACACACACATACATACTACACAGCTGCCTGCATTTAAATACATTAGCCTGCAGAGACATAATCTGTCTTTGCAGGGATGTTCCATTGTTTGTCTGATTATTTAATTTTGCTTTCTGCAGATAAAGAAGTCAAAATTGTCATTTGGATTTTATTTTGTTGCTGCTCTTGCTGTTCCTGATGTTTTCTGTCTCTCTGTCTCGTTGTGATAACCCCACTTTACCTCTGCCTATTTCTGTCTCTTTATCTGCCAGTTTATCTCAAATCTTGTTCTTAAAATTGTTTCCTTTTCGATTGAAGCAGTCCTCTCTCTTTTCTATTTCTAGTGCTGTCAATACCACTTGTGCTGCTCCCATTCTGCCTAGCTTATCAGTTCTATTTCATTTGTATCTATTGGCATTAAAAAGAGCTGAATTCAATGAATGTCGTGCTGCATAGCTTTCATTGTTTGCCGCTGTCTGTGTTTGTAAAGTGTTATTGATTTGGGCAGATTACAACCGACATGCAGCCAACTGGGAAAAAACAATAGGATGCCAGAAAGGGGACTCAATCTCGTCTTAAAAATGCTTGTCTCCTCTTGATCCAGGAAGCACAAAATCCGGAGGAGAAAAGTGCCGTCTGAGACAGGTAACATTAAGTAGGAAAATACCATCAGGAGAAGGCCTTTGAACTCTGCAACATGCAGCACGTGTATTGGCATGCACGAAACGAATTTGTCTTCTGTGTAGTGTCACCTCCTCCCTCATTTGTGTGGTATTATCTCCCCTGCGTCATGCCAGGCCAAAGGTCAAAGATCTCATTTTGGTTTTACTTTCTGTTGCTGTTGCTGAGGCTGCTGTCTCTGTTTCTGTCTCTCTGTGTCTCTATATAATTATGTGTGTCTCTCTCAGTCCAATCTTTTTTTCTGTTACTTATGTAGTCTATCTCTGTTCAAGTATTGTGCTTCTTTGTCTCTCCTTAAGATTTTTTAATACAGTGGAAGGACAAAAACATTTACTATTCCTCTTGTTTTTATTCTTGTTGTTGTTGTTTAATTTCCTCCTTCTCCATCTCCTCCTCCTCCTCCTCCTCCTCCTCCTCCTCCTCCTCCTCCTCCTCCTCCTCCTCCTCCTCCTCCTCCTCCTCCTCTTTCTTCTTCTTCTTCTTCTTCTTCTTTCTTCTTCTTCTTCTTCTTCTTCTTCTTCTTCTTCTTCTTCTTCTTCTTCTTCTTCTTTCTTCTTCTTCTTCTTCGTATTCTTCTTCGTATTCTTCTTCGTATTCTTCTTCGTATTCTTCTTCGTATTCTTCGTATTCTTCTTCGTATTCTTCGTATTCTTCTTCTTCGCATTCTTCTTCGTATTCTTCTTCTTCGTATTCTTCTTCGCATTCTTCATCTGTGTTTGACCTGCTCATTTTCATTGCTGACATATCTGTTAATTTATCAAACTCACACATTTCCTTTTATTTGCTGAAGTGTGGTCTTGAAAGCAATATAATTCAATTAGTTTTTCTTCTGTCATTTTTAATTTGAACTGATGTTTGTGTCTTTGTGATCTGCTTGCTGTCTGTTTTTGGCAGAATTTAAATGAATCAAGTTTGTCGGAAAGAGAGGAAAGAAGGAGGGGGGGGGGGGGGGGGGGAGAGTAAAGGACAGACCTTTGTTCCATACATGTAGCTTTGTTTTTCCTCTTGATCCTTGAATCAGAAAGTCTGAAAGGAAAAAAAATCTTTTGTGGGACTAGAAGTATTTACATGATAAAAACGGTAACATCAAAAGCAAGGTTAGGAAGTATACAGCATGTTGTACGTACAGAACTGTTTGCATACACGTGCATTTGGCGTGTGCAGAAACAGTTGCTATTGAATGTATTGTCTTTACTTTTGTCTGATTTATAGTTTGCTATGGTGATGGGATAGCGCAGTGGTCAGAGCACTTGCTTTCCTTCAGCCAAGGTTAAGCAGCATCGAGCGTGGTTACCAATTGGATGGGTGACGGTTCGCGCGCCTTGGTTTCGGTACAGTCCCCCAGTTCACCCAACCCTCTTTAGGGTCAGGAAAGGTAAAGCCGCGAGGGAGAGGAGATGGGAGCCGCCCTCAATATGCTGGTCCCTGGAGAAGCTGAGGTCTCTGATGCCTTGCTCCCTTATGACCACATAGGTTATAGGACACCTTTACTTTAAACATTTACTGTAGTTTGCTATATTCTATCATGACAGCTAGAGAAGATGAGATTTCAATGTTTTGTGTTGTTGCTACTGTTGATATAAACTGAGTTTTAAAACACTAGTTTTCTTTAAATGTGTGGTTAAAACAAAGGAAGCAAGTAGACCTGGTTTGCAGTTCAGTAAGTCCGTGGTATTCTTAACGTGCATTTTTCGTCAACAGAAATAATTTGTCTTTGCTGTCACGTCTCCTTTTGGACTGACTTATTTTCCCATACATATTGCCATGACAAAGGGGATAAAATTCCCATTGGATTTTTTTTGCTGCTAATACTTTTGTAGCAGCTGCTTTGCCTGTCTCTGTCTCTTTATTTTTCTGTCTTGGTTTCTCTTTGTCTGTCTGTTTGTATGCCAGCGCCAGTTATCTCTCTCTTTCTTTTTTCTTCAGACTGTTCATCTCATTCTGTTGCTTCTCAATCTCCTCTCTGCTTAGCCTTACCTTGTATGTTGCTCGTATTCGAGTTTATAAAAAAAAAGATAGATAGAAATAAAATAAAGCAAATTCTCTCAATACATTTATTCGTTTGATTTTACTTGTTCATGTCTGAGGTTAAAATCAAACTAAATAACTTGTTGCCCTCTTTTCGTCAGTTTAGCATTCATTTTTTTTGGTGACTTTGTAAAGCGTTATAAGTTTTAGCACACATCTAACATAGAAAGTGGCAGGAATGTTAAGAGGTTCACCTGCCTAGCAAGTAAACCCTGAGCTTGTGGTTTAGACTCCCAGCCTTCCCCTTTCCTTCCACTTTGACAGGAAAATCGAACTGGATGTCAAGTGTTTGAGAGGAGGCTCCAACCCAATCGGACTCATGCGATTACAGACTTGTGCACGTCAAAAGAACCCACGACAGTTGAAAATTGAAAAGAGCAGGGAGGTGTCTCCCAACTTTCCTGGCAAATTTGTTAGGTGAAATGTCCAACTGTATCTTCAAAGTCGAAAAGAGGCTACCTTAAGGTGTGTGTGGTGTGTGTGTGTGTGTGTGTGTGTTGTGTGTGTGTGTGTGTGTGTGTGTGTGTGTGTGTGTGTGTGTGTGTGTGTGTGTGTGGTGTATGTGTTGTGTGTGTGGTGTGTGTGGTGTGTGTGTGTGTGTGTGTGGGTGTGTGGGTGTGTGTGTGTGTGGTGTGTGTGTGTGTGTATGTGTTTTGGGGTGTGTGTGTGTGTGTGTGTGTGTGTTGTGTGTGTGTGTGTGTGTGTATGTGTGTGTGTGTGTGTGTGTGTGTGTGTGTGTGTGTGTGTGTGTGTGTGTGTGTGTGTGTGGTGTGTGTTTGTGTGTGTGTGTGTGTGTGTGTGTGTTGTGTGTGTGTTGTGTGTGTGTTGTGTGTGTGTGTGTTGTGTGGGGTTGTGTATGGTGTGTTGTTGTGTGTGTGTGTGGTGTGTTGTGTGTGATGTGGTGTTGTTTGGGGTGGTCATAGCAATAATCTTACCATTGATGAACCTGGGACCTGTAGCTCAGAAACAAATCAAAAGAACAAAAACCAAAAGCAACCCCCCCCCCCCCTGAACCACACACTCTGACCAGTAGTCTGCATGCTGCCAGTTCAAAAAGGACGATGTGTTGAGGAAGAAACGAAACCTTGCATGCATACCCCAGAAACATTGATGCAGAGGTAAACAAGTCTGAGACATGCCCTACATACAGACAGACACTTTCACATGCAGCAAAACTATTCCTCTCCACGACCATTTGCCCATTCTGTGATTCCATACTTACACTCACATGCATGCACAGAACTTGTGTTCTCTGTGATCCTCCTTGATGAAAATCAGCACATGTATTCATGGGCACACAACAGAATTGGTCTTCTTTGCAGTCCTCCTCTGTGTGATTTGATCTTCTCTGCACTTTGCCATGGGAATAAAAAAAAAACTTGTTTGGGGTTCCACCGTGGGCACTCCTAGTGCGTGTTG
>CM060335.1:49991968-49996968 GCA_030674155.1 Stramonita haemastoma
TAGTCTCATCCGGGGTCTTGGGGGGAGGGGTGGAGTCGGCACAGGTGTTAACTCCAGAGGAAAAATCCTTTTGAACGAATCGAACCCGGCTCAGCAGATCACGCGCGCATCACCCTAACCACCAGGCTATCCCATCCCATCCCGTGTCTGGTGCCTTCAGTAGTCGACAAATGATATATTAAGCTCTGTGCAAATTATGATTATTTTATTTTTTATTTTATACCACTTTATGTCACAGTAGATTTCTCTGCATGAAATTCGGGCTACTCTCCCCGGGAAGAGCGCGTCGCCACAAGTGTAGCACCTACACTTTGTTATTTTTTTTCTTTTTCCTGTCTGCAACTGTATTTGTTTCCCTATCAGAGTGGCTTTTTTCTACAGAATTTTGCCAGGAACAACCCCCTTGTTGCCGTGGGTTCTTTCACGTGTGCTAAATGATGATGTGTAACACACGGGACCTCGGTTTCTCGTCTCATCCGCAAGACTAGCACCCAGACCACCACACATGGTGTAATGGATGGGGGAAACGTTTTGGGCCCAAACGGGATTTGAACCACCGAACACTCCGACCTGGACTTTTCGCTTTCTAGGCAGGCGCGTTACCTCCTAGACCACCGATCTGTCTGATGCCCTCGGAGTTCGGCAAATGATGCACTCCGGATGATGGATATGAGGCACCTAGTGGCTCCACAATCCTGTCTTATGTGCCAGAGGCGGTGACCTGTGGTGAGTCACATAGCCAGTGTTTTGGGTCAGAAGTGTTGAGAAATGCTTGCGAATCAAAGAATCTCAGCTCATTACACCCATGGCATTTCTTTGCGTTTTTAATACTGCTGCTGCTGCTGCTGTTGTTTTTGTTGCTGCTGCTGCTGCTGCTGCTGCATACTACTACTACTACTATACTACTACTACTACTACTACTACTACTACTACTACTACTACTACTACTACTACTACTACTACTACTACTACTACTACTACTACTACTACTACTACTACTACTGCCTCTGCTGCTACTGCTACTGCTTTTTTTCTCCTCTCTCCTCTCTTACTATTGCTACAACAACAATAACAACGTTAACAACGACAACAACAACTACTACTACTACTACTACTACTACTACTACTACTACTACTACTACTACTACTACTACTACTACTACTACTACTACTACTACTACTACTACTACTACTACTACTACTACTACTACTACTACTACCACCACACACACACACACACACACACACACACACACACACACACACACACACACACACACACACACACACACACTACACCATCATTTCACAATGGGAAGGGCGGGGATCGGGGGGGGGGGGGGGGGCAGGGGGGAAGCAGATGCCTGAAAACAAAGAGCGCACGCAAGACAGACAGACAGACAGACAGACAGACAGACAGACAGACAGACGGACAGACAGACGGACAGACAGACAGACAGACGGACGGACGGACAGACAGACAGACAGGCAGGCAGGCAGGCAGGCAGGCAGGCAGACAGGCAGACAGGCAGACAGACAGACAGACAGAGAGTCAGACAGAAAGACAAACAACCACCAGCCAAGCAGCCAGACAGACAACAGACAGACAGACAGACAGAAGGCGGAAACACGCAGACAGCTGCAATGAGAACAGCCATGCAGAGACACAATGGCTGCCAATTGTCTCCCCTTCCCTAGCTGGGTCATCGTGCCCTGGATGGACACAATGTCAAAGAAATGAGGAAGGAGGGAACGGGGGAGGGGGGAACAGACAGGAGAGTGGCCCGTGAAAAAAAAGAAACAGTGATGTTGGAACAAAAGTCTGACCCACTGACATGAGAAGATGACACTGGCTTCATTCTCTGAAATCTTGCCGCCATGGGTAGCTGTGAGGGTTTAGAGTTAAGACTACACATGATTCATTCCCTGAAATCCTGCCACTGTGGATAGCTGGTCATGAGGGTTTAGAGTTTAGACTTCACATGATTCATTCTCTGAAATCCTGCCACAGTAGGTAGCTGATCATGAGGGTTTAGAGTTAAGACTACACATGATTCATTCCCTGAAATCCTGCCACCGTGGGTAGCTGGTCATGGGGGTTTAGAGTTTAGACTACACATGATTCATTCCCTGAAATCCTGCCACCGTGGGTAGCTGGTCATGAGGGTTTAGAGTTTAGACTACACGTGAACAGGGACGAGGCATCTCAGTAGTGGTCATGGCGCTTACTCTCCCTGAACTAAGGTTAAAGTAATGTTGAGTGTGGCTGCCTCACGGATAGAATGATGATCGTTTGCGTACCTTAGCTTCAAAACAGTCCCTCCCCCCTACTTCACCCAGCTGTAAATGGGTACCTGCTTTCTTTAGGAGGCAGGGAAAACAAAGCAGTGAAGGAGAGAAGATGGGCGCCACCATGAAAATGCTAACGCTTAGAGAAGCTGAGGTTTCTGACATCTTTCTCCCCGACGACAATATCGGCTATGGAATCCCTTTCTCTGTATCCTTACTACCCATTGATAATAATAAGGGCGTTTTGTAGTGCCTGTTATGTTCACAGTCCAAACTGTTCCTGTATCTTGTTGTAGTTGATGTTAAGGGCGTTTTGTAGTGCCAGTTCTGTTCACAGTCAAAACTGTTCCTGTGGCTTGCTTTAGTCGATTGTCTGAGACGGTGCTGTGGCTTCCTGTCTTTCAGAGGAGATGACAACCAAACTCCGGTGCGCCATATGTATTTTATCCCACGCATGATAGTAAAATACTGCACTGGACTAGAGTGCACTGCACTTCACTAAATCAACAAAGACAGGACAGGAAATACTGAGAGAAGATGAGTCGAGTAAAGGCAATACAACGCAATAGAGCGCATCTTAAAACAGCACAACATAGCAAAATGCAGCGCAGGCCAATACAATTTAATTCAAAAAACTTTATTATCTCTATAACAAAGAAATTCCGGTGGGTTACAAGCCATATATAAGGACAATAACTACGTAAAAATAATATCAATATAGCACAACACAGGTTCGAAACATCAGCACGCACCCATCATATTATAAAGAGCTCCCACAAGTCAGCGATACAGTGCACTCCAGTCTGCTCCCGTGCTTAGTAATCACTCTGAGACTGAATCCACTGTGAGACTGATTCTACCGTGAGACTGATTCCAGATTCCACCATGATACTGATTCCAGATTCCACCGTGACTGATTCCACCGTGAAACTGATTCCATTCTGAGCCTGATTCCACCGTGAGACTGATTCCATCGTGAGACTGATTCCATCGTGAGACTGATTCCATCGTGAGGCTGATTCCATCGTGAGACTGATTCCATCGTGAGGCTGATTCCATCGTGAGACTGATTCAACTCTGGGACTGATTCCACTTTAAAAATGATTCCACCCTGAGACTGATTCCACTCTGAGACTGATTCCACCGTGAGACTGATTCCACTCTGGAGACTGATTCCACCGTGAGACTGATTCCACCGTGAGACTGATTCTACCGTGAGACTGATTCCACCGTGAGACTTTGAAATTAGTTGCAGCCCTGGTTGTGAACAGTCAGTGGAAGGTGTGGTGTGGTGTGGGTGAGGGTGGGTTCAGCTAGCGATGCTTCATCAGTGTGATGGATGTGAGGATCTCAGCCCCACTGAGGTCAGTCGATACTTGGCCTGATGTGAGTCACGTCAGCACTCTGTGTGTGTGTGTGTGTGTGTGTGGTGTGTGTGTGTGTGTGTGTGTGTGTGTGTGTGTGTGTGTGTGTGTGTGTGGTGTGTGTGTGTGTGATCGACCCCCTGCGATGATGTCATGCACATCAGCAAAAAAAAAAAAGCCGGATGATAAAAAATAAAAAATATGAAAAATTACCCTATGATTAAGTCCAAATTCTTAGGGTATGAAATGACTGAATGAGTCAGTACACCAGACACTAGGGCAACCCAAAAAACACAGACGAACGTAACAATCAATGAATACTAAAGAATGCATGTGTTGTCCATGAACTAGAGACTACAATGACACATCATACAATCTGGATGGCTGGCTGGAAGAACTGAATGAAAACTGCACACATTGCGAGGGAAAAAAGGGACGTGTTTCGTTGTTTTCTTTTTTATTCATTTCGGTGGGCTTTGAATTTGTTGATAATTACTATCAACAACAAAAAAGTCCAAACCCTTGATTCATTGCTGGTGATGTGCCCTGCTCTAGGCAGTGCTGTGTGACTAACGTGTGGAAAATGTGGTGATGTAAATGAGACATGGACTAATGATAAGTAGAGTGCCGCTCGTGGCATTGATTATAGATTGAGCAGTGACACATCGCTGTGAGAAGGGACCACTGATCGGCTACAGAAAAAAAGTGTCAAGAAGAGGAACTGCTGAACACATATGGTATCTTTTCATGAAGTTAGAAACTAATATACACACGTACAAATACATATACGCGCGTGCGCATATACACACACTCAGACACACACACATGCACACACATACACACGCACGCACGCACTCACACACACACAAACGCGAGCGCGCGAGCACACACACACACACACACACACACACACACACACACACACACACACACACACACACACACACACACACACACACACACAACACACACACAAGCAAACCTACAAACACGCACACACACAAACGCACACACACATACGCGTTCACACACACGCACTCACACACATACACATTGACACACACATGCGCTGCACACACACACACACACACACACACACACACACACACACACACACACACACCACGCACGCACACACACACACACGCACGCACGCACGCACACAGATCCACACGCACCAAACAGACAGACAAGCAGACAGACAGACAGACAGACAGACAGACAGACAGACAGACAGACAGACAGACAGACAGACAGACAGACAGACAGACAGACAAAGAGACGGAAAACAGACACAAACATGTAAACGCAGATAAACATATGCGCATCGCAAGAAAATAATACAGA
>CM060335.1:49999468-50004468 GCA_030674155.1 Stramonita haemastoma
TCTATCTATCTATCTATCTATCTATCTATCTATCTATCTATCTATCTATCTCTCTCTCTCTCTATCTATCTATCTATCTATCTATCTATCTATCTATCTATCCCTTAGTCTGGCGACTGTGGGGGGCACCCCTGCTGACTTGACAACCAGTTCCCTCTATTCCTCTCTCTGCTCTGCCTTTCCCAAAATTTTGTGTTGAGTTCTAGGCCTGTCAGTTCGCTGATGTTGTCCTCCCATCTCTTCCTGGGTCTGCCTCTTTTTCTTCCCCCTTCCAATCATACCTGGCTAAAACAGACCAAGCTTCACCCTGACACCCGTCCTCAGCTCACCTGGCAGCTACTGCTGAGTCTTCATCATTTTCTTGGAGGAACACGCTGCCTGTCAGCCCCGTGCTGTGACATTCCTTCCCTCTAACTACATGATCAATGACCCTCTGACCTGCCTCCATCATCCCTTCTGCATTGCTTCTGGCAGAAATAGCCTTGGAACTCTGGTGAGAGCACATCTGGAACAGACAAAAAAAAAACAAGCCCAAAAGAAACATTGTCGTGCTACATATGTAAAATGCTGCACTAAAAAGATTTTTAAAAAAGAAACAAACAACCCCCCCCTCTCAACCACCCCCATCCCCAGCCCCATCAACAAACAACCCCCCCCCCCCCAACATTTATGACAGGCAAGTGTAGTGTACAGCAGCCCTGTATGTCAAGCAGTCTCAAAAGCTAGGTGCATTTTCATGGCATCAGTGCGTCCATCCTCGTTACAACCAAACGTAAAAACAAAAATGTCTATGACTGGCCCCTGATGCTCCGATCTCAAGATGATATCCAGTTTTGACGTCCTCTAAGCTTCTGACAGCTGGAGGAGAGTCTGTGTCACAGCCACAGGGGTCTGTGGATTTAGCGGGGATTGTCATAGCAGGTAGGGGACGGGATAGCTCAGAGGTCAGAGCACTCGCTTTCCCCAAGTGAAGGTTAAGCAGCATCGAGCGTGGTTACCAGTTGGATGGGTGACCGTTTGCGCATCTTGGCTTCAGTACAGTCCCCCAGTTCACCCAGCTGTAAATGGGTATCTGCCCTCTTTAGGGTCAGGGATAGTAAAGCAGCGAGGGAGATGAGATGGGCGCCGCCCTCAATATGCTGGCCCCTGGAGAAATGGGGTTTGACGCCTCGCTCCCCTACAGCCACGTAGGTTATGGGACAACCGTTACCTTTTACCATAGCAGGAATTGGCAGCATCACTATTCCATGGTAAGCGTCTTAGTTCGGCTTCGTGACTGTTGCAATATTGCCTGGGAGAGAATCCGCACATGACGTTCTGAGTATGTGGGATCAGAACAGGAAGCATGGAATTCCTATGAAGGGATTCACCAGCAATGCTGATGAAGAAGAGAAAGAGTGAAACAAAGGCATGCAGTGGGAGGGAAAGGGGAAGGGCGAAAGGAGGGGGGGTATACGAGGTTATAATCTGCTAGCTTAGGGATGGAAACACTGCATGAAAAAGACACTTTTGTTTACACAGGCAAATCTATCTTCTCTTCTCCCTCTCCTCTCTTTCCACCATCGCCACAGCCTGACGCCTCTTTCGGCAGGAGGAGGTAAAAAAAACAAACCCAACCAAACAAAAAAATGGCGAATGGATGATGAATGGAGGTAAGGAAGTTAACGGCTCATTTATCATTCAATCACACCCAGAGATTGCCTCAGCGTGAGGCTGACATGCCTGCACTGTAGCCACAGACACAAGGAGCCAGTGAGGCACTGACAGGGTGTCAGGTTTAAGCACTTTATTCCAAGCATGGACGTTTTCAATTACACGGAGGTTAGAGGGGGGAAGAAAGGGAAATATATTATACACTCATGAAAAAAATTTGACAGCCTCTCTTAGACAAATATGCGTACATTAGGGATATTCCTTCCCCGTTTCAAGAGAAAAAATGAGCAAAAACCAAAAAAATGGAGCAGAAAAGGCGGATGGTTAAAACGTTGTACTTGTAAACTGAAGTACTTAAACCAACTCTGAGAGAGTGGGGTTTAAATCTTTAACTTACTTACCCTGTCAGGGGGGTTTGGCGGGGGGGGGGGGGGGGGGGGGGGGGGGGGGGGGGGGAGGGGGAGGGGGGAAGGGAGGTGTTAATACCAGCTCCAGCTCCCTTTCTTAGCAGCTCTACTGAACAAAACTGTAAACCTAGGTCCCACGAGTGCACACATGCAATGTAAAAGTAAAGGTAAAGGTGTCCCATAACCTGTGTGGTTGTAGGGGAGCAAGGCATCAGAGACCTCAGCTTCTCTAGGGGCCAGCATATTGAGGGCGGCACCCATCTCCTCTCCCTCGCTGCTTTACCTTCCATGACCCTAAAGAGGGCAAGGTACCCAATAACAGCTGGGTGAACTGGGGGACTACTGTAGCCAAGGCGTACAAACAGTCACCCATCCACTTGGCAACCATGCTCAACGCTGATTAACTTGGCTGGGGGAAAGCGAGCACTCTGACCACTGAACTATCCAATGCATTGATATCCCCCCAAAAAACACACGTTGAGAAAAACCAACTGTATCCATTCTCTTGGTAGAAGGGCGGGCCGGCTATGAGTGGTAGCATGGAGGAAACAGACACAGCCAGCAATGATTCCTGTGACCTGGAGAGGAATGGGTGTGACTGCTGGAGAGGAATGGGTGTGACTGCTGGAGAGGAATGGGTGTGACTGCTGGAGAGGAATGGGTGTGACTGCTGGAGAGGAATGGGTGTGACTGCTGGAGAGAAATGGATTTGGCTGGAGAGAAATGGATTTGGCTGGAGAGAAATGGGTTTGGCTGGAGAGGAATGGGTTTGGCTGGAGAGGAATGGGTTTGGCTGGAGAGGAATGGGTTTGGCTGGAGAGGAATGGGTTTGGCTGGAGAGGAATGGGTGTGGCTGGAGAGAAATGCGTTTGGCTGGAGAGAAATGGGTTTGGCTGGAGAGAAATGGGTTTGGCTGGAGAGGAATGGGTGTGGCTGGAGAAGAATGGGTGTGGCTAAAGAGGAATGGGTGTGGCCAGGTACAACTGCCCAGAACACAGCTTCAGTGTGCTATCTGATTTATTTTATTCATTCTTTTTCCTTTATATCGACGATAATGGAATAAGCACTCATGTGCTTTTTTTCATCCAGTCCCCATGTGCATGCAGTTTTGTAAATCTTGTTATCTGTTCCTACCGGCACACAATGGCCTACTCTTACGAAAAGTGGAACAGGATTTAACGCGTGCGCAAGATGTTCTGCGTGCTTTAGCTTCAGTTTGCAATCAAATGAATTATGTAGAGTATTCAGAGAGAATAAGAAGAAAAAAAGGGGATTTGACATTGTCGATGAGGTTCTGGAAAGCTGACCTTTCAGCATTGATAAAAACAAAGATCAGAAAGTAGCATCTTTTAAATCTCTAAAATGTGGATGCTATTTGGTCTAGAATCTGGTTATTTTCGTCGCACTCTTTTCTCTTCTCTTGTTATCTATTGATGACTCCATACCTCCCTCCAGTTTTTAGCTGCCTCAAACATTCATCTTCTCACCCTCTGGTATCCTGGAAGTATGTGTTTTGTTATAGTGTTTAGTGGAGGCACCAATTTGCTTTTTGGTAATGATGAAGTAATTAGAGAAAATTTAGATAGAAATTGTATTTTTGTGGATTAACACGCATCATTTGGTTAAATCTATAAAAAAAAATCCCCTTAACGTACACAGAGAAAACAATAAACTAATATCACTATTTAGTGGAAGGACGTTAAGCTGAAGAGCTAAGTAACTAACTTCCTATCTACCCATCTACCTACCTACCTACCTACCTACCTACCTACCTACCTACCTACCTACCTACCTACCTACTACCTACCTACCTACCTACCTACCTACCTACCTACCTAATGCTGTGTATACATGTATTGTATGTGCATGCATTTTTCCTTTTTCGTTATGTGCTAGTCAAATTTTTCACATTCATATGTAACCTATTTGAATTGATTTGATTGTACAGCGCGGTGATCCCATGTTTTGGGGAATTTGCGCTATATAAGCCTCAATTATTATTATTATTATTATTATTATTATTATTATTATTATTATTATTATTATTATTATTATTATTATTATTATTATTATTTTTTTATTATTGTATTATTGTATTATTGTTAATAATAACAACAACAACAACAACAACAACAATAATAATAATAATAATAATAATAATAATAATAATAATAATAATATTATTATTATTATTATTACTATTATTATTATATATTATTATTATTATTATTATTATTATTATTATTATTATTATTATTATTATCCTTGTCATCATTAACCAACCAACCAGCCAACCAACCAACTAACTAACTAACTAACTAACTAACTAACTAACTAACTAACTAACTAACTAACTAACTAACTAACTAACTTACTAACTAAACCAACTAAACCAACTAAACGAACTAACCAACCAACTAACTAACTAAGCTAGCTAAGTAGTGAATTATACTCTAGAATGTCCGATGTATCGGCATGATTTCAGTGAGTTTGAAACAAATGTCTCTCGAAGTCGAGCAAAATAATGATCTTGGGATATCTATCGTCAGAATGGTATTTTAGGGATGTAAATGATGTCAAATATTCAAAATTAGACACGAAAGAATTCTTCGTGGAGCAATTTATTGTGTGAGTATCTTTAATTAACTCCCCTGAAACGGCGGTCCTTTATGAATTTTAGTAGGAACAAAGAAGACAACAGCGTTCTTGCTAAGGGAGGCAATTCAAAGCATGGGGCGACAATCCTTTATGAATTTTAGTAGTTTTAAAGAAGGCAACAGTGTTTTTCATAGTCAGGGGAGGGAATTCTAGGCGTCGCACATTAGCGCAACATGGACCAATGGACATATAGGAAAAATAAGATAAACGAAAGATAAATTGTATTTTGAATATTTTTTCCTAACTTGCTTTTGAAAAAAAATGATTGTAGATTTTCTCTGT
>CM060335.1:50016968-50024468 GCA_030674155.1 Stramonita haemastoma
AGGGAGGGAGAAAGAGAAGGGGGAGAAGGAGAGGGGATATAATTGGTTTATTATTTTTGGTGCATCAAGTGGATTAGGAGGTGATTTTTTAAGGTAGTCAATGATTGGTGCTCTTTAATTGAATCGGGAAGGGAGTTCCACAGCACAGGGCCTGAGTATAGTAAACTAGATTTAAACAAGTCTATTCTTGGGATTGGGACACTTGGCTTTTCAGTATTTCTGGAATGATTCATTGGGAACTTATCTCTTAAGGATGTGGGGACAGCTCCTGCCATTATCTTAAACATCAGTATGTCTTTGTTATATTTTAGTCTTTGTTGTAGGGGGAGAATATTTAACTGAGTATAATCCACTTCAAGTAAGGTTGTTTTTTTCAGAAGGATAAGTTTGAGAGCACGTTTATACAGACTTAATAACGGTTTCATAGTGTTTGCACTGGCAGAATCCCAGAGGGTTGAGGCATAGTCTATTGAGGATTGTATGTAAGCTTGGAAGAATAATTTCCTTGAATTGTAGTCAAGGAAATGTTTAATTTTAGTCAATTGGTATACTCTTTGGGACAGATATTTGCATAGATGAGATATGTGGTAGAACCAGCTGAGATTTTCATCGATTGTTACTCCTAGAACTTTGTGGTGAGAGGTTTGTTCAATTGCTTCCTTTCTTATTTGGATTGGAAACTGTTTATGAGGTAAATTTTGTCGCTTTTGTCTGGTGTGATAAGCATGCATTTTGTTTTTTGGGGGTGAATAGACATATGGTTCAGTTCTGTCCATTTGACAAGATCATTACAGCTTTGTTGTAATATGGTTGCAAGAGAGTCAATGTTGTTATGGCTTGTATGTATGGTTGTATCATCTGCAAATAGTTCACATTTTGATTTGATAAGTAGAGGAAGGTCATTTATGTATAAGGAAAAGAGAATAGGTCCTAGTATAGATCCCTGTGGTACTCCATAATGAATGGGTTTTAGATTGGATGTGGATGTAGTTGTTGAGACACATTGTTGTCTGTTTTTAAGATAAGAAGAGAGTAGTTCTAGACTATTTGATGATAGATTGTACAGTTCTAGCTTTCTGATGAGAAGTGTGTGGTCAATTGTATCAAATGCTTTTTTGAAATCTACAAATAATACTCCACAAAATTTGTTTTCATTGATGTGTGATAGCCAATTGTCTATGAGACTAGTCAGTGCAGTATGACATGAGTGATTTTGTCTGAATCCTGATTGATTAGGGTGAAGTAGGTTGTTAGTATCTATGTGATGGACTAAGTGTTTATTTATATGTTTTTCCAGGGGTTTTGAAAGGAGGGATATAATAGAGATTGGCCTATAATTTGAGGGATCTGAAGTGTCACCAGATTTGTGGATGGGGATTACTTTAGCAGTTTTGAAGGCATTGGGGAAATAGTTATTTTCAAGACATTGGTTATATATATATGTGAGAGTGTCTGTGATAACTGGAGCTGACAATTTCAGAATTCTGCTGTCTATTCCATCGAGACCTCGTGTCCTTGATTGTTTGAGGTGAATTAAGTAATTATAGACCTCAAAAACTGAAATGAATGGTATGTGAAGTTTTGAGGGAATATGCTTGTCTTGGCAGTATTGTCTTAATGTGTTGAGGTTATTGGATTTGGAATCATCATTCTTAACAACGTTAGTTGAGACGTTTATGAAGTGATTGTTGAGTTGTTCAGCAGTAACATCTTTGATTACATTTGATTTGGAAGATGATTGTTTATTTGTTATTTGATTTATGGCCCTCCAAATAATTTTTGAGTTTTGTTTGGAAGATAGTAAATCTTGGAAATATTTCTTTTTTTCTCGACGTTTCTGTGAGTTTATGGCGTTTCGTAATCTTTTTGACTCTTCATGATATTTATGGGTTTTTTTTAAAATCTCTAAGATAGCATGCTTCTTCTAGTTCTTTTGTAATCCAAGGTGGTTTGGGGACATGTTTGACCCTTATGGTTTTAAGTGGAGCATGTTTGTTGTAGATTTCAGTGAAAGTTTTTATCCAGAATTCGATGGCCAAGTCTGGATCAGTAATGTTAAATGTTTCTGAGAGCATAGAGTTACTTAGATCAAGAAGGAAAAGCTGTTCATTAAATTTTGCAAAAGAACGATATGTTATGTTTTTATGGCCAGGTTTGGGAATTTTTGCTCCTTTTTTTGACCATGTAGTACAGACTGGGTAGTGATCACTGCAGTTATAGACAGGGACACATGTTTCTATGATGTTTTGGGGATTTGATACGTAGATGTGATCAATTATTGTGCTTGAATTTGGTGTGACTCTCGTGGGTAAACTAACTAGTTGGTGAAGGTTGAAAGAATTAGTAATTTGCGTCCATATATTATTTGCTTTTGTTAGATCAATATTAAAATCACCGAGCAGTATTACTTCCCTGGATTCTAATAGAACTACATTCATCATTTCGTCAAACTTGTCTATCCAATTTTTTCTTTCTGCCGGATTCCTATAGCAGAATCCCATTGCAATAGGTGGTGAACCTTTCATGGAGATTTCGAACCAAACAGATTCTACATCGTGATGTTCGAGATGAAGGAGACGCTTGAATGTTATAGATTCACTAATATATATGATGATTCCTGTTTCTTTTTGCCTTTGTGGATCCTTTCGTATGATTTTATATCCTGGGATATATAAATCAGTGTCTACTATGTGCTTGGAGAGTCTTGATTCAGATAGCCCTAGTATGTGAAATGGTTTGCCATGGTTTCTGATAAGTGTTGATATGTCTTCAGTTTTATTGACTGCGTGATTTATATTTAAGTGGCAAATTCGTAGGCCTTCCTTAGAGGGCCACGTGTTGTGTCTTGAATGCATCAATTGTGTTGGTTTTTGCTGGAGATGTGATAACGTGTCTTAAGACAGGAAAAGGTGAAAATTAATTAGAGAAGAATAAAAATAAAGGGTAGTGGGCACTCAATAGGGGTAAGAATGAAAGTAAGAGAAAAAAAAAAGTGAAAAAGGACTAATTTTAAGTTGTTTGATGTGATAATGTGTGTAAAAACGGGAGAAGGGTGAAAATCAATGAGAGATGATTAGGAATAAAGGGGAGTGGGCACTCAATAGGGGAAGGATGAAATGTAAGAAGAAAGAAAACAAAATGAAAAAAGACTGCTTTCAAGTTGCTCAAAAAATACACATACAGTGTATATAGATATAGATCTATGACCCTATCCAAGCAACAACAACGTAATGTAGCAGCAGAAAAGGTAAAAAATCTATTTCAGATGGAATAAAGGGGATGGGAGTGTGGCACTCAATTAGGGGATGGGAGTGGGGCACTCAATTAGAAAAAAAAAGAAAAAAAGAAAAAAAGAAAAAAGGTTTCAATAGTTACTCAAAAGACACACAGACACAATCAAATTAACAGCAATATAAAATGGCCAATATAAGAGAAGAAAACAAACAAAACAAAACAACAACAAGAAAATGTATATGGGCAGTGGGTGGTCCAATAACACACACAATTCTGAAGGTGACTTGTTTGTTTCACTGGTGATTTGGTGATAAATGTCACAAGGATGTTGATTATCACGTCACTCCACAGTTAGGTGAATCACGGATGTCCACCACCAAGGTTGTACAAGCTTTGTCCAGGGACTGTCAAGGTCCCTCAGCAACAATCAGGGAGAATTCCACACAGAGAGAGAGAGAGAGAGAGAGAGAGAGAGAGAGAGAGAGAGAGAGAGAGAGAGAGAGAGAGAGAGAGAGAGAGAGAGAGAAGAGAGAGAGAGACTCTTGGCTGTGGACGTTAAACATCACCTTTAAGGATGGGAAGGTCATGGTTTTAGGCACACAGAACTGAACAAATCCAGAGTGCAATAGATTCTGTCATCATGGCCTGAACATGGTGTGTAACAATCAATGAATGGAACGGGAGAACAAAAACCACAGGTCTAGGGCCTAACAATAATTTGCTAGGAGTTTTACAGCCAGTATGTCAACTATACATGCGTCATTAACTAACGCCACGTCATACGATTCAAATGATGCACATAAGGCTTACATGCGTGCGTGCGTGTGTGTGTGTCTAATGTGTGCGTGAGTGTGAGTGTGTGTGTGAGTGTGAGTGTGTGCGTGTGTGTGAGTGTGAGTGTGTGTGTGTGAGTGTGAATGCTTGCGTGTTCCCACCGGCTCACAATGGCCTACTCTTTGGAAAAGCGGAACAGGATTTAACGTGTGAGCTAAATGTTCTGCGTGCGTTCGCACACGGGGCCTTGGCTTATAGTCTCATCCGGAGAACTTTTGGGGAGACTGGAGTCTGCACGGATGTTAACTCCAGGGGAAAATCTCCTTGAACGGGATTCGAACCCAGACTGTCCGATTGCGAGCACAATATTCTAACTACTAGGACATCACGTCCCGAGAGAGAGGGAGCGAAGGAGGAGGAAAGTAAACGAAAGAGAGAGAGAGAGAGAGAGAGAGAGAGAGAGAGAGAGAGAGAGAGAGAGAGAGAGAGAGAGAGAGAGAGAGAGAGAGAGAGAGAGAGAAGAGAGAATGACAATGACAATGACAATGACAATGGTTTATTTGCGATAAGCTTTACGCCCATTCACAAGGGGACAGAGGGATGGGGACTGGGCACAACATAAATTGGAAACAAAAGTACACTGTCAATGACAGCCCAGATGACAACATGGCATGGAAATCCACAACATGGGTTTGCAATAATTGAATAGTATCAGTAATAACTATACATGTGATACAAATTATCATCAGACTCTAGTAATTTGTTTGTGATTATACATATATACGACAACATCATCTGTCATGACACAATTTCAGACTGTCATCGGTCATCATCAACATCATCAACATCATTGGAGCGACTATGACACATCTCTACAAGCAAATTCTTTTCTAACAGGTTTGAAAGTTGTTGTCACTTGATCTAGCTTACTCAAAAGATTATCCATTCTATTGTTAAACAGGTCATTGATTTCTTTAAAGCTGTTCAAAATATTGCCATGCATGGTTTCTATGGCCTCACATGCCTGCCCCTCAATAAATTCACCCAAATATTTTGCCTCACTCTCCGCACATTCAGAACCAGACATGCTCACTTCTTCCTCGCCATCCTCTTTTTCTCTCTCACACATCTCCTCTGCCCTTACTTCTGCACTCATGTCATCATCATCACATTCCTTCCCTTCATTCCCAGCTTCACCACACAAGCGATCACTTTCTTTATTGTCAAAGTTGACTGTCACTGTCTGTCTGTCTGTGTCACGTTGTGTCAAGTCAATCTGCTGACTGTCAAAACAGCTACTTGCAGAAGGAGGGCACGAATTGCACATGGAAACATCAGTTGGAGGGTCAATCTGTGCACAGTTTGAGAGAGAGAGAGAGAGAGAGAGAGAGAGAGAGAGAGAGAGAGAGGAGAGAGAGAGAGAGAGAGAGAGAGAGAGAGAGAGAGAGAGAGAGAGAGAGGAGAGGAGAGGGAGAGGGAGAGGAGAGGGAGAGAGAGAGGGAGAGAGAGAGAGAGGAGAGAGAGAGAGAGAGAGAGAGAGAGAGAGAGAGAAGAGGAGGAGAGAGAGAGAGAGAGAGAGAGAGAGAGAGAGAGAGAGAAAGAGAAAGACTGAACACTGAAATTGTTTAATATACATCAGTCTTAGGCCACAATACACTTTTGAGGGGCAAAAATGGAAACACACACGGACAGACAGAAAGACAGGCAGATAGAGACAGAAACTGGCAGACAGACAGACAGACAGACAGACAGACAGACAGACAGACAGACAGACAGACACACACACACACACACACACACACACACACACACACACATACACACACACACACACACACACACACATACACACACACACACACACACACACACACACCACACACACACACGCACACACACACAACAAAACATGACAAACTTCAAATCAATATCTGTCACATTTTTCGGCGTATCCAAACAAAACGTGACAAGTTTTAATAAATCAAGATTTGGGAGAAAAAAATAGCTTCGGATTTTTTTTTTCTGAAAACAAGCGCTCTCCAGTTCAATCTCTTTTTCTCTCCTATCCAAAATCGGTTGTCACGCGAACTTGGTCGTAGATTTGTCTAAACTGGCTTCATTTTAAGTAGATAGAATATTGGTAAGGTGACATTTGATGTGACAGAATTCTAGGAAAATATAATTTGTCAGTGTTTTACGAATGACGCTGTAAAAAAAAAGTTTTTACAACAAAGCACAAAGCGCAGAATAATTTGGAAAGTTTATTTTGGAGAGAAAACAACAACTTCAAAAACAAAACAACCCTCCTCCCCCCCTCTAAAAAAACCCAACACAGACATATAGACATACATACAGACAGACACATACACACAGACATACACGCTACACTACACTACACTACACTACACTACACTACACTACACTACACTACACTACACTACACTACACTACACTACACTACACTACACTACACCACACACACACACGCACGCACACACACACACACACACACACACACACACACACACACACACACACACACACACACACACACACACACACACACACACACACACACACACACACTGATACCCATCCCCTCCCCCCTCCCCCCTCACACACAGAACACAAACCCATCAGTTTTTCACACAAACACATCAGCTTCTGTGTGCAAACGTACAGAGAACATCTTGCGCACACGTGAAATCGTGTTCCACTTTTCAAAAGAGCAGGCCAATGTATGCCGTTGGGAACAGATGACAAAGTTTACAAAACTGTATGCACGCGGGAACTAGATGGATAAAAGTACATGAGTGTCTATTCCATTATCCTCGTTATTAAAGAACATAATTATGAATGACTGAATGACTAAAAATGTTGATTCATACTCATACTTTATTTTCCATTGTCGACTTCGATTTGAACTCATACTACACTATGTCATTAATACCAGCCATTCTCTACCAGACATTAATGTCTAGTTTGTGTTCGCACTCTTATACGAATAGTTAACTTTAATTTGTATTTCAACTTTTGCTGTTAATTGTTAGTTAGTCTAAATCGTATTCAACTGTTGTAATATTGTACAGCGCAAAGTGAAACTGCACGTAGATCTACCTTTCTGTCAAATTTTTGTCAAATGCAAAAGAGCCAATTAATTTCTTAATCGTTTTTGATAATTTTGGAATATATCATTGAGGCTCAGTGTTGAGAAGAAACACAACCTTTGAAACACGCATGGTGCTGGAGGGATGCATATCATTATGAAAGCATTCATTTGCGTGCGTGCGTGCGTGCGTGCGTGCGTGTGTGCGTGCGTGCGCGCGCGCGCACGTGTGTGTGTGTGTTTGTGAATATGTGTGTGTGCGTTGTATGTGTATGTGTGTTGTGTGTGTATATGTGTGTGTGTACGTGCGTGTTGTATGAGTGTGTACGTATGGGTTGTATAAGTGTGTGTGTGTGTGTGTGTGTGTGTGTGTGTGTGTGTGTGTG
>CM060335.1:50031968-50034468 GCA_030674155.1 Stramonita haemastoma
ATGAGGGAACACAGTCTGCCATGAGATAGTAGCCTTCAGACCTGATGAATGAAGCTTTGGCCTCACTGATTTGGCCTGAGTTTTTTTTCTGTCTGTCGATCGGTCGGTCGGTCTGTCTGTCACTCTGTCAGGAAAGCTGATCGTTTCCAACCCCTGCCGTCTATCTCTGTCCGTCTCTGTCTATGTGTCTGTCTCTTTCTGTCTACTCTCTCTCTCTGTCTCTGTCACTGTCTCTGTCTCTGTCTCTTTCTGTCTCTTTCTGTCTCTCTCTGTCTCTCTGTCTCTCTGTCCTCTCTGTCTCTGTCTCTGTCTCTGTCTCTGTCTCTCTCTCTCTCTCTCTCTCTCTCTCTCTCTCTCTCTCCTCTCTCTCTCTCTCTCTCTCTCTCTCGGTCTGTTTCTTCCTCTCCCTCCCTCCCTCCCTCCCCACCCTGTCCGTCCGCCTGCCTGCCTGCCTGCTGCCTGCCTGCTGCCTGCCTGTCTGTCTGTCTATCTGTCTGTCTGTCTGTCTGTCTGTCTGTCTGTCTGTCTGTCTGTCTGTCTGTCTGTCTGTATGTCTATCTATCTATCACAATAAAAAGTTTCGCTTCCTTTGTAAGAACAGATCGAATTTCAGAGCGAAGTGGTATGGACTGAAGCCTGAGGGTATGGACATATCACACATCGGAACAGTGGACACTGGTGCACGGGGATCTGGATAAAAAGCCAAACCACACAGGAGAACCAGAGGCCAACAGACGACACACACATAGCCCCGAGGAAGACATAACAGGGATTATTTTCCCTGTAAGCAAAGGGACAGCAGCAATAGCAGCAGCAGCAGCAGCAGCAGTAGCAACAGCAGCAGTAGCAGTAACAGTAGCAGGAGCAGTAGCAGTAGCATAGCAGGAGCAGTAGCAGCAGTAACAGCAGTAGCAGTAGCAGCAGTAGCAGTAGCGTCAGCAGCAGCAGCACTAGCGGTAACAGCAGCAGTAGCGGCAACAGTAACAGAAGTAGCAGCAGCAGCAGTAGAAGCAGTAGCTGCAACAGCAGCAGCAGCAGCAGTAGCAGTAGCAGTAGTAGTAGTAGTAGTAGTAGTAGTAGTAGTAGTTAGTAGTAGTAGTAGTAGTAGTAGTAGTAGCATTAGCAGCAGCAGCAGTAGCGGTCGCAGCAGCAGCAGCAGCAGCATCAGTAGCATCAGCAGTAGCAGTAGCAGCAGCAGCAGCAGCAGCAGTAGCAGCAGCAGTAGCAACAGCAGGAGCAGCAGCAGTAGCAGCAGCAGTAGCAGCATGAACAACAATCAGCATTTTACTTAACACGACACTAGTATACCCAGATTTGTTATGTCGCATCCTCAGGGTCGGAAGTCTAAAGGGAGCCTATCAATGCCAAGACGCCACAGGGCCACCAGCCAGAGGGGCCCTGCACTGCTGATGGGTCACTTTGGTAGTGTTCATTAATGCCTGTTCTGAGCTAACGCACGCAAGCGACCACCTACTAAGCCCCCTACCGACAACAGTACCTGCTCAGTCGCGGAGCCCAGCAGACTGACAACCCACCCACTCTGGGTGACGACCACCACAACGTTCCTTCAATAACCTTCTCCTGTGAACTCCCAGCCCCGAAAATGTCGACACAAACACAAACTCACCACAGTCACAGAAGTGTATGAAGAAACTGAAACTGCGGTCACCATGAGACCACAGTATTTGTATTTTGTACTTAGTACCACTTTATGTCACAGCAGATTTCTCTGCGTGAAATTCGGGCTGCTCTCCCGGGGGAGAGCGCATTGCCACAAGTGCAGCGCCTACCGACTGTTTTTTCTTTTTCCTGCATGCAACTGTATTTGTTTCCCTAACAGAGTGGCTTTTTTCTACAGAATTTTACCAGGGTCAACTCCCTTGTTGCCGTGGGTTCTTTTACGTACTTTTTAAAATTGCATGATGGTCTATGGAGACGAGAATGATGGAATGTTGCTGCTATGAAAGTGCGTGAGCTTTGAGACTACGATGTGTGTGAGACTATGATGTGAGACTATGTGTGAAAGGGATGTATGTACTCTACGCTTCCTAGCATGATAAAATTATATACTTGTGTTAACGGGACCCGTGAGATAGACACCTGCAGAGTTGGTCAGGTAATATTTGAGCAGCACGCTCAAAATTGATTCCGTAAAGTGGATGAAACTCGACTGTGTGAACCCAGTCTTCCCCATGTGTCCATAGCAAACTCATTCTGGGCAGGAGCTGGCCAGACATGAAAAAAAACCCATTGACTCTCATTTAAAAAAATCAAATTCAGTACTGCACACCACACCACACCACACCCCACCCCACCCCACCACACCACACATACCATACCATACCATACCACCCACACCACCCCCCCCACCCCACCACACCATACCATACCACTACACCACACCACACCCACCCCACCCCACCACACCACTCACCCACCACCCATACCAACCTCACCACACCATACCACCACCACACCACACCACACCACCACACCACAC
>CM060335.1:50044468-50049468 GCA_030674155.1 Stramonita haemastoma
TTGCTTTGAATGAAGTTAAGGAATTGGTCTTTAGAAAGCTTTCTTGCTCCTCTTCTATGAGTGTGGGAACAAAATCCTAGCGTTGCACGTGCATTTTATGTTCGTTTCATCTAGGATCTTTTGTGTCTTTGTGGGGAATACCCTCTTTAAGCTCCCTCCCCCCTTTTTCTCCTGTCTCGCAATTTCTATACTTGGAAGCACTTACATTTATAAACACACACACACACACACACACACACACACACACACACACACACACACACACACACACACACACACACACACACACACACACACACACACACAATATATATATACATATATATATAATATATATATATATATATATATATATATATACATATACATATGTGTGCGCACACACACACATATATCTATATCTCTATCTATCTATCTATCTATCTATCTATCTATCTATCTATCTATCTATCTATCTATCTATCTATCTATCTATCTATCTATCTGTCTGTCTGTCTATCTATCTATCTATCTATCTATCTATCTATCTATCTATCTATCTATCTATCTATCTATCTATCTATCTATCTATCTATCTATCTATCTATCTATCTATCTATCTGTATGTATGTATGTATGTATGTATATGCTTATACAAGTATATGTGTGCATGTATATATAATGATATATGTACACAAGCGCGTGCATTCGTCACACACATATGTGTCACACATATACATGCACACACACGTACACATACACGCGCGCACGCACGCACGCACGCACGCACACACACATCTAGCCTAATCTTACCCATACCGTAGTCTTGTAGACCTTTGGGGCACCACTGAAGATTCTGGTACCAGCTTCCTCCACTCCTCGCGGTCCTCAGCTTTCTGTAGCTAATGGTTCCACTCAAGGCCAGTCCACTCTCTGTCTTTCCATTCTTTCCATTTTTTCTGTCTGCCTCTTTGTCTTCCTCCTTATACTGTTCCCTGCAGGACTGTCTTGGCCAGTCCAGATGATCGTGTGACGTGCCTGAACCACTTCAGCTTGTGCTTTTTCTCTGTAGTTAGGAGCTCTCCATATGGACGATGGCGTTTTCAATTCCGATTTTTACTTCCTCGTTAGTGATGTGATCTCTGTAAGAGATACCAAGGAGTTTGCGAAAGCATCTCATTTCCATTGCCTGTATCCTTCTTTCAATGTCTGCTGTTATGGTCCATGTTTCACATGTGTAGAAAAATACGGACATGATCAGGGTATGCGCCAGTCTGATCTTGAAGCTGATGGCTATGTTCGTATCATTCCAGAGGACTTTCAGTTTGGTCATTGTAGCTGTGGTCTGGGCTATCTTGGAGAGAAGTTTCGCTTTTGATCCTTCATCCAATACTACAGCTCCCAGATATTTAAAGCTATGGACAGTCTCGATTTTCTTACCATCTATAATCATGTCATTGCTGATGCCATTGGCACTATTTGTCATCAGCTGGGTTTTCTCTATACTGATCTGCATGCCATATGCTGATAAGGCTTTGTCAAGGTGATTTACCAGGCTGACTAGCTTTTGCTTTTCTTCGTCGATGTCGTCGCAAAACGTAAGTTTGTAATTGTCCTGCCTCCAATGCCGAGTGTTCCCTCATGATTTTCAAGTGCATCAGCCATTTTTCTTTCTAAGGAGACGTTGAAGAGGGTGGGAGAGAGCAGACATCCTTGGCGAACTCCAATTCCGGTTCAAAACCATTCTCCTATGTTGCTGTAATAGTACAGGTTGCCTTGTTATAGAAGCATTCTAGGGTTCTGATCAGATTGGCATTGGTGTTAAACAGCCTCATGGTTGCCCAAAGAGCTGCATACCACGCGCGGGGGGGCGGGGGGGGGGGGGGGAAGTAAAGTGTAGAGATTTTCACATAGTTCCATCACTCCTGATAAAAAGTCATCCTCCTCCTCTCTGCAGATGCAGTCCCCAATACACACACACACACATATCACTCCCTTGTTTATTCCGACCTGACGGGCTCCGCTCTCTCTACTTTTAGGTTAATTGAGGCAGCCAGGCCTGGGATATACCGCCTGCTTCTGTTCCCATTTCCCTGTCTGTCTGTCTGTCTGTCTCCCTATCTCTCTCTGTCTTTCTCTTTCTCTCTGTGTCTCTGTCTCTCTCTCTCTCTGTCTCTCTCTCACTCTGTCTCTGTCTCGCTCTGTCTGTGTCTCTGTCTATCTCTGTGTGTCTGTCTCTCTTTCACTCTTTCTTTCTCTGTCTGTGTTTCTCTCTCTGTGTCTCTCTGTGTCTCTATCTGTCTGTTTGTCTGCCTGCCTGCCTGTCTGGCTGTTTGTCTTTCTCTCTCTACCTACATACAGATATATATATATATATATATATATATATATATATATATATATATATATATATATATATATATATATACATACATATAAACAAACTACCAGTCACCTTGTGTGTGTATGTGTGTTTGTGTGTGCATGTGTGAGTCAGAGAGAGAAAGAAAGAGAGGGAGAGGGAGAGGGAGAGGGAAAGAGAGGAGAGAGAGAGAGGAGAGAGGAGAGAGAGAGAGAGAGAGAGAGAGAGAGAGAGAGAGAGAGAGAGAGAGAGAGAGAGAGAGAGAGAGAGAGAGAGAGAGAGAGAGAGGAGAGAGAGAGAGAGTGTATGTATGTTTATATGCGTCCGCACGCGCACACGCGTGCATGCATGTGCGTGTGTGTGCGTGTGTGCGTGTGTGCGTGCCTGCCCGCGCTTGCGGGCGCGCGTGTATGTGTCTGTGTCTATGTGTGTGCACGCGTGCACGTATGCATCTTTTTGTTCGTGTTGAAAAAAAACAACTGTGTAGATGAAAACCTGTGCAGTTTGTCCCCTTTGAAGATATATCGCTTACATTAGAGGCATGTTCGGTTAAAGTTTTTCTTTTTTTTCTTCTCCCCAATATATCTTATTCCCAGCTTTCTAAGATACATAAAGCAGCTGCGGTCTGGATAATACCATTTTAAGCTGATGCTACACACCTCAAGTGCCCATTTCATCCTTCGGATACCTTCCCCCTCTCCCCCCCCCCCTTCCGTGCTCTGCGGAATCAGAAGTAAGTTTTTTTTTTAGCATCCAGGAATGATCTGACTTTTCCCCAAAGCGATGAACTCCCTTCGTTGACTTGACATGACTTGAGTTGACTTGACTGGTCTTCTACGTGCACTCCTCGAGTTGTCTGGACACCGCAGAGGAAGTTTTGGAGTGTCTATGGAAAGGAAAACTTGTCACAAACACCATCCCCTCCCCCCGTTTCTTCCAGGTCTGAAATTGCATGCTGGGTATGTTTCTGTAATCCATAGACCAAGCCCTTGCTGTCCCGCTCCTGTTTCATCACCACATTTAGACAGACAGACAGACAGGCAGACAGCGAAAAATAGAGAGAAAGACAGACATACAGACAGAGACACAGACTTACTAGCCAGAGAAAGAAAAATTAAGAGAGAGAGAGAGAGAGAGAGAGAGAGAGAGAGAGAGAGAGAGAGAGAGAGAGAGAGAGAGAGAGAGAGAGAGAGAGAGAGAGAGAGAGAGAGAGAGAGAGAACTCTGAACTCTGAACTCTGAGTTCTGAGCTCTGAACTCTGAACTCTGAAATTAATTGACGCACATCGGCCTTTAGCCACAATACACGTCAAGGTATAACGGTGGAAAAAGGGGGGGAAAAAGGAAAATAAAATAATTCATAACTTCTCACAAGCTTTGTTTCGATCTTGGCAACACAATAGTGTACACCCATGCATGCATTTTCATAAACACGCATAATGTGCTGACTGAGACCAAAATGTGTACAAAAACAGATCAGATGTTTTCATTTAGCCTGCTTCTTAGAAGACCACCTGTGTCCAACATCACCTGGAAAGAAAATTGATAATGACGTAATATTTAATTTTTGTTGCTATTTCAGCCTATGAAAAGATCATCAAGGACAACATACATGAGTTAGATGAAATTATTTGTATTCACAAAACTATTGTGTTTTCAAAAATAGTATCAACACTAGAAGATCATCAATGACAACATACATGAGTTAGATGAAATCATTTGTATTCACAAAACTATTGTGTTTTCAAAAATAGTATCAACACTAGAAAAAAGTGCCCACTGAATACAATTTTGCTAGCCATTCGTTGATCCAATGCTACCAGATTTCGTTATAAATATGCACACAAAAAAACCCACCTTCGCCTAACAGTTGTGTAAACAACAGCTACATATTGTGCTTATAGCATTTTCATGTCATGAGAAAGGAAAATGGAGTGAGAATCAAAGCATCTCATCTTATCATTGCAGAAGGAGAGAGAGAGAGAGAAGAGAGAGAGAGAGAGAGAGAGAGAGAGAGAGAGAGAGAGAGAGAGAGAGAGAGAGAGAGAGAGAGAGAGAGAGAAGAGAGAGACGAGACAGAGACAGAGACAGAGACAGAGACAGAGACAGACAGACAGGACAGACAGACAGACAGAGACAGAGAGACAGACAGAGACAGAGAGACAGAAGAGACAGAGAAGACAGACGACAGACGAGACAGACAGAGACAGACGACGAGAGCGAGAGCGAGACAGACAGACAGACAGACAGAGCAGACAGACAGAAGACAGAAGACAGACAGAGAGAGAAACAGACAGAGAGGACAAAAAGAACAGAGAGCAGAGACAGACAGAAACAGACAGACAGATACACAGACAGACAGACAGACAAGAGGAGGCAGCATAACGACCATAGAGCAGAAAAAGGGGCTGTGAATTAATGATGAAGCGGGGTCTGAAGCCGAGAGGATCAGACCTGATGAATGGGCATTACCGCCAATGCTTAGTGCCCACAACTCCACCCCACCCTCCCTCCCTCCCTCACTCCCTCAAACGGGATAGCCTAGTGGTCAGAACATTGCGCTCGCATTTTGACGACCCTGCGTTCGATTTCCGGTCGAGGGGATTTTTCTCCTGGAGTTAACATCAGTGCTGACTTCCACTCTCCTAAAAAGTCATTCC
>CM060335.1:50058834-50071334 GCA_030674155.1 Stramonita haemastoma
ATTAAATAATACAAAAAGTGATAAAGTATTTCTCAATATGGATGATAACATGTTTAGGCAACGAGAGAGAGAGAGAGAGAGAGAGAGAGAGGAGAGAGAGAGAGAGAGAGAGAGAGAGAGAGAGAGAGAGAGAGAGAGAGAGAGAGAGAGAGAGAGAGAGAGAGAGAGAGAGAGAGAGAGAGAGAGATACACAGTACATTTTTATCCAGGTATTGTTGCGCACAATTTTCAACTGACCAATAATATCATCACTTAACACTCCCTATCTTTTACTTATGCATATATAGAGAATATACCATATGATAAATGTGACATGAAAATAAAATATTAAAAATTTACTCTTTGAAATCAGTTACAAGTGGACAAAGATAAAATACATATAAGATACATTTAAACACACACCACACACACACACACACACACACACACACACACACACACACACACAACACACACACACACACACACACACACACACACACACACACACACACACACACACACACACACACACACACACACACAGAAGAAGAGAGAGAAAGGGGGAGAATTATATATATCCAACAGGATGAGTACTGGTTCATTAGTTTTGATGCATCAAGTGCATTAGGTGATTTTTGAAGGTCGACAATGATTGGTGCTGTTTAATTGAATCGGGAAGGGAGTTCCACAGTACAGGGCCTGAGTATAGTAAACTGGACTTGAACAAGTCTATTCTTGGGATTGGGATACTTGGCTTTTCAGTATTTCTGGAACGATTCATTGGGAATTTATCTCTTAAGGATGTGGGGACAGCTCCTGCCATTATCTTAAACATCATGATGCCCTTGTTATATTTTAGTCTTTGTTGTAGGGGGAGAATACTTAACTGAGTATAATCCACGTCAAGTAATGTTGTTTTCTTCAGGAGGATAAGTTTGAGAGCACGTTTATACAGACTTGATAAGGGTTTCATAGTGTTTGCACTGGCAGAATCCCATAGGGTTGAGGCATAGTCTGTTGAGGATTGTATATAAGCTTGAAAGAATAATTTCCTTGAATGGTAGTCAAGGAAGTGTTTAATTTTAGTCAACTGGTATACTCTTTGGGACAAGTATTTGCATAGGTGAGATATGTGGTAGATCCAGCTGAGATTTTCATCAATTGTCACTCCTAGAACTTTGTGATGAGAGGTTTGTTCGATTGCTTCCTTTTTTATATGTATTGGAAACTGATTATGAGGTAAATTTTGTCGCTTTTGTCTGGTGGTGATAAGCATGCATTTTGTTTTTTGGGGGTGAATAGACATGTGGTTCAGATCTGTCCATTTGACAAGATCATTACAGCTTTGTTGTAATATGGTTGCAAGAGAGTCAATGTCATTATGGCTTGTATGTATGGTTGTGTCATCAGCAAATAGTTCACATTTGGATGCAATATGTAGAGGAAGGTCATTTATGTATAAAGAAAGAGAATTGGTCCTAGTATAGATCCCTGTGGTACTCCATAATGAATGGGTTTTAGATTGGATGTGGATGTAGTTGTTGAAACACACTGTTGTCTGTTCTTGAGATAAGAAGCAAGTAGTTCTAGACTATTTGACGATATATTGTACAGGTCTAGCTTTCTGATGAGAAGTGTGTGGTCAATTGTATCAAATGCTTTTTTGAAATCTACAAATAATACTCCACAAAATTTATTTTCATTAATGTTTGTTAGCCAATTGTCTATGAGACAAGTCAGTGCAGTATGACACGAGTGATTTTGTCTGAATCCTGACTGATTAGGGTGGAGTAGGTTGTTAGTTTCTATATGACTGACTAAGTGTTTATTTATATGTTTTTCCAGGGGTTTTGAAAGAAGGGATATAATAGAGATTGGCCTATAATTTGAGGGATCTGAAGTGTCACCAGATTTGTAGATGGGGATCACTTTAGCAGTTTTGAAGGCATTGGGAAAATAGTTCTTTTCAAGACATTGGTTATATATATATGTGAGAGTGTCTGTGATAACTGGAGCTGAAAGTTTTAGAATTCTGCTGTCTATTCCATCAAGACCTCGTGTCCTTGACTGTTTGAGGTGAATCATGTAATTATGGACCTCAAAAACAGAGATAAATGGTATGTGGAGTTTTGAGGGAATATGCTTTTCTTGGCAGTATTGTTTTAATGTGTTTAGGTTATTGGATTTTGAATTGTCATTGCTAACAACATTAGTAGAAACGTTTATGAAGTGATTGTTGAGTTGTTCAGCAGTAACATCTTTGATTACATTTGATTTGGAAGATGATTGTTTGTTTGTTATTTGATTAATGGCCCTCCAAATGATTTTTGAGTTTTGTTTGGAAGATAGTAAATCTTGGAAATATTTCTTTTTTTCTCGACGTTTCTGTGAGTTTATGGCGTTTCGTAATCTTTTTGACTCTTCATGGTATTTATGTTTTTTTAAGAAATCTCTAAGATAGCATGCTTCTTCTAGTTCTTTTGTGAGCCAAGGCGGTTTGGGGACATGTTTGACCCTTATGGTTTTAAGTGGGAGAGAGAGAGAGAGAGAGAGAGAGAAAGAAAGAAAGAAAGAAAGAAGAGAGAGAGAGAGAGAGAGAGAGAGAGAGAGAGAGAGAGAGAGAGAGAGAGAGAGAGAGAGAGAGAGAGAGGAGAGAGAGGGAGAGAGAGGGAGAGAGAGAGAGGGAGAGAGAGAGATAGAGAGAGAGAGAGAAAGAGAGAGAGTGAGAGACAGAAACAGAGAGAGGGAGACAGAGAGAGAGACAGAGACAGAGAGAGAGAGAGAGAGAGGGAAAAAGAAAACAGAGGGTCAGTGGGTCAGACAAATAACTGTCTAGCCTAGATAACAGTGAGGTGGACTGCCCTCCTTCCTCCCTCCCCCCACCCTTCTACCCCCACCCCCTACCCCCACCCCCACCCCCCACCCCCACCTCCCATCCCCCTTACGAACCCCTTCCTGTCTATTCCACCACCACCAGCAGAATCCTGCAACACTTTCTCCACCCGCCCCCACCCTTCTCCTGACCCTCTCTCCTTCTGTCAGTCTCCATCCTTTCCTCCGCCTCACAGAGTGTGTCATTTGCTGTGCAGTGCTGTGTGCAGTGCAGTGCTGTGTGTAGTGCAGTGCTGGGAAGTGCAGTGGGGGAGAGGGGGAGGGGGGAGGGGGGAAGGGTGGTCTTGATCAAGGGGCATTAACTCAGCATGTGGGGTGATGGGATCGATGGTACAACCCACTACCATCACCATCACCACCACCACCACCTGCACTGCTACTACCTGCTGCTGTACAATTGGAATGAATTTCTCTGCCTCTCTCTGTGTCTGTGTCTGTGTCTGTGTCTGTCTCTCTGACTCTGTCTCCCCTGTCTATCTCTGTCTCTATGTGTCTCTATGTGTCTCTATGTGTCTGTGTGTCTGTGTGTCTGTGTCTGTGTCTGTGTCTGTATGTCTATCTGTCTGTCTGTCTGTCTGTGTCTGTCTGTCTGTCTCTGTCTCTGTCTGCCTGTCTGTCTGTCTGTCTGTCTGTCTGTCTGTCTGTCTGTCTGTCTGTCTGTCTGTCTGTCTGTCTGTCTCTCTCTCTCTCTCTCTCTCTCTCTCTCTCTCTCTCTCTCTCTCTCTCTCTCTCTCTCTCTCTCTCTCTCTCTCTTTTTCTCTCTCTCTCTCCCCTTTATCTCTGTGCATATGGCATACACTTTACCACATCCGAACCTAACCATCCACAAAAGACTGCAGTCCTCCCTCCCATACTACACCATTCCAGACCATGATCTACACATTACCAGTTCTGGTGATCTTTCCAGGACTGTAACAACAGTAGTTAACGCTGACTGACGATAATAAAAACCCACACTTGTATACTATGTTGCATTGCTTCCTTATGTGCTATGTTATGCAGTTACACTGTAAATGGTGTGGTGAAGTGATGTGGTTTTTTTGTTTTTTGTCTTTGGACGTGTAGAAGCTTAGACAACTCTTTCTTTGACACAGGCTCTTAGTATACGAAGTGTTCTTTACATTGTGCCTGTACATACTTTTGCTGTCAGACTGTATGTAGACAATCCATTTTGTGCACACTTAACGTTTTTTTTTTTCTTACTTACTTTGCTGTTGTTGAACCTATGAGATGTAGACTTAGAAATATTCTATTTATGGTGTTACTAGACTTCTTTATGGTGTTACTAGACTTAAAATCTTCTCTTTATGGTGTTACTAGACTTAAAATCTTCTCTTTATGGTGTTACTAGACTTAAAATCTTCTCTTTATGGTATTACTAGACTTAAAATATTCTCTTTATGGTGTAACTAGACTTAGAAATATTCTCTTATGGAGTTACTAAGAAATATTCTCTTTATGAAGTTACTAGACTTAGAAATATTCTCTTTAGGGTGTTACTAGACTTAGAAATATTCTCTTTAGGGTGTTACTAGACTTAGAAATATTCTCTTTAGGGTGTTACTAGACTTAGAAATATTCTCTTTAGGGTGTTACTAGACTTAGAAATATTCTCTTTAGGGTGTTACTAGACAGAAATTTTCTCTTTAGGGTGTTACTAGACTTAGAAATATTCTCTTTAGGGTGTTACTAGACTTAGAAATATTCTCTTTAGGGTGTTACTAGACTTAGAAATATTCTCTTTAGGGTGTTACTAGACTTACAAATATTCTCTTTAGGGTGTTAGTAGACTTAGAAATATTCTCTTTAGGGTGTTACTAGACTTACAAATATTCTCTTATGGTGTTACTAAGAAATATTCTTTTTATGGTGTTACTAGACTTAGAAATATTCTCTTTATGGTGTTACTATACTCCTTACATGAGCGGTTGACATCTAGCGTTGCATTCATCGATACAAAGGATGCCTCGGCAAAGGAGAAAAAAAGCTTTGTTGTTTTAACACAGCTGGATCATTGAATATGTCTGTATTCGTATGGTAAAGTATTTAAAATCATGTTAACATGTGCAAGTACCATTCCATCAAGACAAAATTCTTTTCTGGCCAAGATATTTGAAAAAAAAACCGCATCTTTTCTTTCTTGGTTTGTGTGAAACAAGGCAGCTAGGTTTATGCTGGTTACTGCTATAATTTATCATTTTTTCAACAAGGCACAGTCGACACTGTAGGAGAAGAAGAAGAAAACGGACGATGAAGTCAAACAGGAAGAAGATGAAGGAGAAGGAGGAAAATGAGGATGAGGAAGCGGAGGAGGAGAAGGAAAAGGAGGAGGAGGAGGAGGAGGAGGAGGAGGAGGGAAGAAGAACTGAAAGAAACAGAAGGCACAGGAGGAGGTGGACGAAGAAGAAGAAGAAGAGGAAGAAGAAGAAGAAGAAGAAGAAGAAGAAGAAGAAGAAGAAGAAGAAGAAGAAGAAGAAGAAGAAGAGAAGAAGAAGAAGAACAACAACAACAACAACAACAACAACAACAACAACAACACCGAGAACAACGATCAATTTTCAGGGCAATGGCAAATGCAGAGACAGATAAATTTGGGCTTTCACCGCCCTGGGTAGATCTAAAGACTTTGCTATATCCCGTTGTTTCTCTCGCCATTGCTCTTCAAAGGCCTTCTGTGGCTGCCTTCCTCTTTAACTGCCGCGTCCTGGGGCCTGCTATCACGTGATCAAACGTCACTTCCGGGAAGGTTCTCATCAAGAAAACATGCCTGTGATTGCCTCCCCTCTTGCATCACCCGAACCCATTATCTTTCTCCTGTGGAGTTCGGCCACAAAAAATGATTTGGGAGTTTCTGGTATCCAATTCACCATCAAGGTATGAACATGTTAACTGGAATTGCAGTTTCTGGTATCCAATTCACCATTAAATTATAAAACTGTTAACTGGAATTGCAGTTTCTGGTATCCAATTCAACATTAAATTATAAAACTGTTAACTGGAATTGCAAGTTTCTGGTATCAAACTCACCATTAAATTATAAAACTGTTAACTAGAATTTCAAGTTTCTGGTATCAAACTCACCATTAAATTATAAAACTGTTAACTGGAATTGCAAGTTTCTGGTATCAAATTCACCATTAATGTATGAAACTGTAAACTGTTAAAGAAAAATCAAATCGTCCAAAAGTGTAAACGCTACATAATTATGTGCCCGCCTTTGCTTAAGGGCTGTAACTCTCTGAGATAGTTGCCGGATGACCCACTGAATTGAACAACATGGTTGATAATGAAAGCATGCTGGCATCAATTGCATTTTAAGTCATTTTGTTGCAGGACATGAATATCAGTTAAATGGTTGGTTTGTAAAGTTTGCTACGTTTATCCATACAGGGTAAGTTTTTTCGTGTTTTTTTTTAGGAAAAGGAGCTCAGAACAAGTGGATCGGTGGTCTAGGTGGTCACGCGCCTTGCCTAGAAAGCAAAAAGTCCGGGTCGGAGTGTGCGGGGTTCGTACCCCGTTTGGACCCAAAACTTTTTCCCCATCAATTAGACCATGAGTGGTGGTCTGGGCGCTAGTCTTTCGGGTGAGACGATAAACCGAGGTCCCGTGTGTTACATATCACTATTTAGCGCACGTAAAAGAACCCACGGCAACAAGGGGGTTGTCCCTGGCAACATTCTGTAGAAAAAAGCCACTCTGATAGGGAAACAAATACACTTGCATGCAGGAAAGAGAAAGAAAAAAAATTGGTAGGCGCTGCACATGTGGCGACGCGCTCCTCCCGGGGAGAGCAGCCCGCATTTCACGCAGAGAAATCTGCCGTGACATATAAAGTGGTACAAAATACAAATACAAAATAGAACAAAGAGCAAAATGTGTTGAACATATTGTCAGCAAGTGGTGGGGGAGCTGGAATGGGGGTCGAGGTCTTTTTATATTGTAGGCTTCTTTCAGTCAAGTCTATTTGTCTGCATGAAATTTAGGCAATTCTCCCGGAAGGGAGTGGGTCTTACCACTGCAGTCCCGTCCACATAATTATCTACTTCACTGTTCCTGTCTGCAGGTATAATTATCGCTTGTGTTTTGTTATGAACATCTTGCGCACACGTTAAATCCTGTTCCGCTTTTCGTAAGAATAGGCCACTGTGGGAACAGATGACAATATTTACAAAACTGCATACACACGGCGACTGGTTGAAAAAAGCACATGAGTGCTTATTCCATTATCCTCGATATAAAAGAATGAATAAATAAATGAATAAATTAAATTTATGAGGCTGGATTTTTCCTACTGAATTTTACTAGGAAAACCTTTCGTTATGCCCCAAGGTCGCTTTACATTAAGCTAATTGCGTGTTGCACTTGGGAATGTGGTTCATCATTTCTTCGGAAAGACAGGCACCCAGATAGCAGTTTATAAAATGGTAGGTAAAAGAGAAAGAAGCCCAGTTGTAGAGAGGAATCAAACCTGTAACCTGTCACTCACTGAACTAGTACCACTAAACCACCCTTTGCCTTGCTTTGATGTAAGTTGGTTAAACATGACAGTTTTCCTAAGAGAAGCGTTTTAAAACTTCCTTGCCAAGATCTCCAAGTGCAGACTATGTCTGTACAATCATAATATGTTCCATAAAGAAGGAAGATGATGTTTATTCAAAGCTCCATCATTCACAGAGATGATTGTACACAAGCAAACAAGGAGCTGCATCTTTGGAAGATGAGGGAAAATATGTACAGTCATTCACCAGGTAATTGACACCAGACAATTTACCTCAAAATGTCTGTCGCCAAGCAAGAGCAAAATTTCAATTTCGCTTGTTGAACTAAAGAGATGGAAAGAAGAGGAGGGAAAGGAAAAGGGAAAGATTAAAAATAAAATGATAGAGAGAAGAAAGTAAGAATAAGTCAAAGAAGAATAGATAGAATAAGAGCGTGCAAAAGAATAAAAAAAGAAGTTCCCATGCAAGACATGAAAGAAAAAGAGAAAACAAAAGACATAAAGAGAAAAGAAAGAAAGAAATGAAAAGAAAGAAAGAAATGATTAGAAAGAAAGAAATGAAAAGAAAGAAAGAAATGAAAAGAAAGAAAGAAAACAGAAGAAAGAAGCAGAGAAAGAAGAACAGAAATAAATAAGGACAGAAAGAAAGAAAGAAAAAAAGAAAGAAAGAAAGAAAGAAAAAAGAAAGAAAGAAAGGATAAAAAGAAAAAGAAAAGAAACGAAAAAGAAAGAAGAAATATAAAAAAAAAACAAGAAAAGAAAAAAAAAGAGGGAAAAAACATTTTGAATGGAGAAATAAAAGAGAATAACAAAGAAAAAAAGAGTCTGGACGGAAAGGCGAATAACAAAAAAAAAAAAAAAAAAAATCGCCCGGCACACTCTCCTGAACACATCCAAGACCTCCCGCATTCGCAGTTGTTTCCCTTGCCAGCGCTCTTCAAAGGCCCACTATGGCCGCCATCCTCTTTTATTGCCGCGTCCTGGGCCTGCTATCACGTGATCAAACGTCACTTCCATGAAGGTGCTCATCAATAAAGCATGCCTGTGATTGCCTCCCCTCATGGATCACCGAAACTGATCATCGTCCTCATAGGGAGGTTGACCACGGAGAGGAAAATGATTGCTGGCATTCCTTTCAGAGTGAAAGCAGCGAAGGTAGTCAGCGGTTAAGGTTGTGGACTTCTGATCTGGAGGGCGCAGGTTTGAATCACTGTTGGTTGACCTTGCATGTTTAAGAAGTTGGTTTTCTTCTTCTTTCTCTAGGTTAGCATCAGGTCTGATTCCATTTTCTTCTTGTCGAGTCCGTTAAGCTGGATATCAACTTGAAGTTTCACGTGTAACAAAACATAGAAGACCTCGTGTGCACGTTTAAGATCCAGACTTCCATGGAAGAGTAGGTTGTTTTATTTTTGAGGGGTGTGCAGGACAAGGACAGACTCACCATACTGTAAACCTAGGCCCCGTGTGCGAATGCAGAGCATCTTGCGCACACGTTAAATCCTGATCCGCTTTTCGTAAGAGTAGGCCATTGTGTGCCGGTGGGAACAGATGACAAGATTTGCAAAACTGCATTCACACAGGGACTGGATGTAAAAAAAAAAAAAGCACATGAGTGCTCCTTCCATTATCCTCGATATCAAAGAATAAATAGAAACATAAAATAGATATGTATACTACAATGGTCTAGATGATGATGGTCAACTCTAGGGTTGTGCAGCTACTGTGCAAAAAACAGAAAAAATGTTAAGTGCCAATAAAATCGGGAAAAAGAGAGAAAAAGGAATCTATCAGTAAGCAGATGGACCAAGGTAGAATTCACAAACAGAGACATGTCCAATGTTTGGAGAATGAAATACTCCAAGTTTCCCAGCTTTTATCGTGACTTCACACCCATCATATTTAAATAGCCATGCTCGTCAGAAAGAGTATTTTTCTCATACAGGTGCCTATTAAGTGAAGACAAAACAAAATCACTAACAGATGTAGATAAAGTGCAATCTTCATCTAACTGAAAAGCCGAAAAGTGTGGAGTATATAATTATATTTCACCGGTGAAGTCTTCAACTGTAATGTTCTATTTACTGATGAACATACAGATTGTGGTTTTGAAGATTTCTTTTTTTCTCTTTCCAAAAACAGTGGCCATGGTAATCGTGTACATAAATAGGTTTGTACAATATATGCATGCAGTTTCCTGACTTTGATGTGGAAGGGAATTAATATGTGGCATTTACAGATGTTATTTTCACATGAAATGTATTTAAATGCAGTGTCCGTAATACCACAGAGCTTTATGTTTTTCTATTGCAGTCTACAAAAAAAAAATACATGGTATATCTCCAGATGCTAGCATGAACAAAGCTGACACATTGGTCAATGAAGGACATTTTCATCCCATACCCAATGAACTGCTCCCAATCGCTCAACCAGTGCTTAAAATTAATTATATAACCCCAAGATGCTGGAGGTGATGAACATATGCCATCTGGAGAGAGAGAGAGAGAGAGAGAGAGAGAGAGAGAGAGAGAGAGAGAGAGAGAGAGAGAGAGAGAGAGAGACAGACAGACAGACAGACAGACAGACAGACACACAGACACACAGACACACACACACACACACACACACACACACACACACACACACACACACAGAGACAGAGAGAGAGCATGCAAAATGCATTCTCTGTCTCTGTCTCTGTCTCTGTCTCTGTCTCTCTCTGTCTCTGTCTCTGTCTCTGTCTGTCTCTCTCTCTCTCTCTCTCTCTCTCTCTCTCTCTCTCTCTCTCTCTCTCTCTCTCTCTCTCTCTCTCTCTCTCTCTCTCTCTCTCTCTCTCTCTCTCTCTCTCCACACGCACACAACACATACACATACACACACACGACCTGACTTCAAAATCACTCCTCGCAAAAAAAAGCCAACAAATAAAAGAGAAACACACAAAAAACACAGCAAAAAAGTAGTAGTTGTAACCAAAATAGCAACTGCCCAGAAATAAGAGAGCGACCAGCAGTGCAGCATGAAATAAAGATCAACGTTAGGGTGCAGGAGAGAAAGTCGAGGTGTTGGGGGAGAAAAGGGGACACCCCAGACTATACAGTGTGTGATGAAGGAAGGAGGGAAAGAGATCGATCTGTCTGCTGGTCTTTCCCACCTCTAACCAGATTCACAGACGAGGTGTTACTACGCCCCAGACATCGCTCCGCTGTTGCAAGGTTTTATTGGGGACGGGGCAAAAAGGGCAGTGTACCAAACAGTCTTGTAGTGTTTTGACCCTGAAGGGGTTAAAGCAGAGGAGAGACACTGTGTTACATTATCCCTGAAGACCACTGCAGTAGAGATAACTGAAGCAGGGTTAATATCAAACGCTTTATTCTACCACTCTTGCATGCCCCTGTAAAGGGCACAAAGGGTAGATAGACCAGTGTATTAGACCCTACCACTCTTGCATGCCTCTACAAAGGGCACAAAGGGTAGATAGACCAGTGTATTAGACCCTACCACTCTTGCATGCCCTTATAAAGGGCACAAAAGGGTAGATAGACCAGTGTATTAGACACACTGTTACATATCCCTGAACAGGACAAAGAGCATTCAGACCAGTGTATGACCACCAACACTATTGCAATAATTATTATTATTATTATTATCATTATTATTATTATTATTATTATTATTATTATTATTATTATTATTATTATTATTATTATTATCAATCATCATTATCACGATTGTCACCATTGATATCAATTTCAAATCATCGTAACCATCACCACTATGACAGTCATCATGATCATCATTTACTACATGGGGGGAAAAATTTGCAATCATTATCTCAAAATCTTCTTCACCTTCCCCTCGTCGTTCATCTTCTTGTTAAACGAACAATTCTAAGCAAACATGCCTTGGGCTGCCATAAAGCACCTGACAACTCAGGCCCAGTGCATCCAACTTTAGCTTCAGAGAGAATTGTTATCTGTTAAGTCTTTCTGGAAAAAAGGCAGGAGAGTTGACTAAGAAGATAGAAAATAATAGTGATAATAATAATACATGGAATTTATATAGCGCTAAATCTGTAATGCCAACAAATCAAAGCACTTGCCTTCAAATCAGTCACACGCATGTAACCATTCGCAAATAAATTAACAAATTATTCATTTACTCAAACGCAAACAATCACACACAAACACACACACCCACACCTACACACACACCCCCTACACACACCCAAACACACGTGCACACACACACACACACACACACACACACACACACACACACACACACACACACACACACACACACACACACCCCTACATCCCCCCCTACACCCCCCCCCAAACACACACACGATAATGCATAGTGATGGAGATGGAGGAGACTGGATAAAAATAGGGATATAATATGTGAGATGTGATGATGGAGGAAAATCCTAGGTAGGAAATAAGTGTGTCTTTAGATTGGATTTGAAAGTGTCAAACAAAGGGCTTTGGCGAAGGGACAGAGGGGGGGTCATTCCAGAGAGATTCCAAAGAGACCATAAGGATGCGGCAGGGAGAGAAGGAGGAAGGCAGAAGCAGGGAGAGGAATAACAAAGAGGTGGGGGGGGGGTCCTAGAACGGAATTGCTATATGTGTGTGTGTGTGTGTGTGTGTGTGTGTTGTGTGTGTGTGTGTGTGTGTGTGTGTGTGTGTGTGTGTGTGTGTGTTGACTTCGTTAAAAATCTAAATTGTTGTTGGCTGCATGTGCAAGAATTGGTTGAATGCAAGCGCTTTGATTTGTTTTTGCAAGATATAGCGCTATATAAATTCCATTTATTATTATTATCATTATTATTATTATTATTATTATTATTATTATTATTATTATTATTATTATTATTATTATTATTATTATTAATTGACAGAAAGTGAGGGTGCTATTTATACTTACAGGCCCCTGGCGTCCCCACACAGAGCGGAAGGTTAAAAATATAGAATTCAATGCAACAACAATATCAAAAAATAGCGATGCTAATAATAAACTTCATGGCAGAAAGAACAAAAGGTTTTGTTTGCTTTTAGTTCCCCTTAGTGACCATGTTTCTGTACACAACTATTGTAGGGTTCAGACAGGGGGATTGTTAGTAACG
>CM060335.1:50088834-50096334 GCA_030674155.1 Stramonita haemastoma
ACACCTTGGTCAACATGTTCAGATCTAACTGCTGGTCCTTTTGACAGTTTCCGTTTTTGTTTGTCTTTTCCGTACTGCTGTTCAAGTCTATCTGTTTTCACTCCATTTCCTGATCCTCTTCCTATCCACAGAAAATTCACGGGCACACTCCGAAACATTCCCACCTGCTTCGTTTTCCAGATACTGGAGGGCTTCCAATTTGAAAGATACACCATACAGTGTAAGACTGTTGCTTCAGCATTTTGCAAAAATGGCACTGAGAGATTCAATGTTGCTTCAGCATTTTGCAAAAATGGCACTGAGAGATTCAAGAACCATCTTCGGGCCATCAGGAACCGTCGTCAAAGGACTTTAAGAACAGTCTGCACAAATCCTAGTGAAAGTGAGCATAGTCTCTTTGAAAAAAAAGCAGGATGGGCGTTTGCTAGGTAGTTACCCCTGTGCACAACCTTTGGCCCAAAGTGGGGGGTGGGCGTTTGCTAGATGGTGGGCTTATGCTAGGGATTTTACGGTAGTAGTGGTAGTAGAAGAATTGCAAAGAAGAATTGCAAAGAAGAAGAAAGAGAAAAATTACGAAGAAGAAAAAAAAGAGAAAAATTGCGGAGAAGAAGAATTGCAAAGAAGCAGAATTGAAAAGAAGAAGAATCGCAAAGACATAAAATTGCAAAGAAAAATAATTGCAAAGAATTGCGAATAAAAAAAGAATTGAGAAGAAGAAGAAGAAGAAGAAGGTAAGTCATCTAATTGGATATTTTAAAATGTTTTTGATCGTGTCTGGAACGTGGCTTTATTGAAAAAACTTGAAGTTATAAGTATTCGTGAAAAAATGCGTAATTCAAGCTGTTGTTATACAAATCAAATCATCCTTAGACTCTTCTGGGGGTCCTCAAGGCTCTGTTCTTCGTCCTTCGTTCTTCCATATTGAGTCTGTTGTAAATCTTTTTGCAGATGATACAAGCTGATAGATATCTCTGCCTAATCCGACAACTTGCACAAAAATTATGAATTCGGATTTTAGATTAGGTCAAAGGGTGGAAAATATTTATTTATTTATTTATTTATTTATTTATTTATTTATTTATTTATTTATTTATTTATGTATTCTTTTATATTGAGGATAATGGAATAAGCATTCATATGCTTTTTTACATAAAGTCCCCGTGTGTATGCAGTTTTGTAAATGTCATCTGTTCCCACCGGCACACGATGGCCTACTCTTACGAAAAGCCGAACAGGATTTAACATGTGCGCAAGATGTTCTGAATGCGTTCGCACAAGGGACCTCGGTTTATAGTCTCATCCGAAAGACTTTTGTGGGGAGTGGAGTCAGCACTGATGTTGACTCCAGAGGAAAAATCCCCTCGAACGGGAATCGAAAGTACTTTTAATGAGGAGGAAACTACTAAATGTTTTTAGAGGTAAACAACAGACTTTGCCCCTATCATGTAACCATAGTTGTGACGGGGCGGTAATTAGATTACTTCCCATGCGATCGGAACCGTCGCCAATCGCAGGGTCGTGTGTCTATATTTAGAACACACCTGTGAATTGTGCAATGTTCAGTTTCGTTGGTTGAAAACCGTCCGGGGCTTACATGTTGTCCACAGCAGTATAAAGTAGCATTTATGCCGCCTCTGTTTAAAAGACCACATTCCCATTGTCATATCGTACACAGAAGCGACAGATCAAATATCCACACTTTATTATAGAGTATCGTAGATAGAGACAAGATGCACAAAGATTCAAAGTTTAAAAATGGAAAGCATAGGAGACCTTCTTTCCCTCTTGTGTATGGGCCACTAATTTTATGAATTGTAGATCCATTAGTGATAGATCTTCAGGGGCTTAATCAGGGGCTTTATTCCTAAAATAAAATGTATAGGCTATATGGATAGCTGTGAAATGAACTGCTACCATTCAGCCTAGTATGCAACGCCCACTATAATGACTACAGGATCATGAGGTTTCATAAAAAATGTTATTTCTTTAAAAGATTTTCTGGAATATTATTTGTCGTTTGCTCGTCTGCTTTATTCTCATTTATCTACACTATCTTTTTTTGGGGGGAGTGGGAGGAGAAGGGGATGGTTATTGTTCTTGTTTCATTTTTTGTTATCAGGTTTGTTTTAATTATAATACTTGTGCTTTCATTGCTTTTTTAAATGTGCTTTTATGGCTTTCATGTCGGTAACAGTACTCACAATTATTAGTTTAAAGCTAGATACTTTGTGTAGTGGTTAAACCAAGTATGAAAAATGTTAATGGGAAATAACAAACTTTATTATTAAGGCTGGCTGCAAAGTACGAAATATCAAATGCTAACAGTGACCTTAAATACGAAAAGTAATTGCTTTACACAGTACTATCCCGGACAGAGAAAGATGTGCAGGAAGTAGTTTCAGACTGACGCAACACTAATGCAAAATTCATGAAACCACAAAACGGCCAAAAAGAAGCTTGGTTATTTGCATCATAGACAGGAAAGAGGAATTTTATAGTCTTACCAAGTGGGCAATAGAAATATGAATTTCAATGCTAGGGACTGCCAGCTATGGCTTGTATCACCAGCCATTGAGATAGCTCAGTGCAATAACACACTTCTAGCGGTTGTAATGCTCCAGTTAAACTATACATTTTTTAGGATTACTTTAGTTTCTAGTATATGAAACTGTGCTATGAATGTAGGTTTCATTTTTATTGATTAATATTTTTTTGTTGTTGTTTTTTCTACAGCGGCTCGGCTGTCATTCTTTTGCAGACGTCTGCAGAAGAGAAGATAAAACCTTATTGGTTACATCATTTTATAAAGTAATGGTACAGCGACATGTTGATTTCTTTGAAAACCACTTTTCTTTTTTAGTCATCGCTATTTTTTTTATTTCATTCTTTTCCTTTGAGGATAATGGAATAAACATTCTTGTGCTGTATTTTTATATCCAGTCCCTGTATGTATGCAGTTTTGTAAATTTTGTCATCTGTTCCACTAGCACACACTGGCCTACTCTTTCGAAGAGCGGAACGGGTTTTAACGTATACGCAATATGTTCTGCGTGCGTTCGCACACGGGATATCGGTTTATAGTTTCATCCGAAGGATTTTTTTTTGGGGGGTGGGGGGTGAGGGGGTGGGGATTGGAATCGGCACCCATGTTAACTCTAGAGGAAAAATTCCTCTTGAACGCGATTCGAACCCGGGTGAACAGATCACGAGGGCATCACTCTGACCACCAGGCTACCTGGTCCCCCTATTCTAAAGGTAATTTGGCCACTTTTTCCTGCTGTCATCCTACATAAATATGACAGCTTCCTTTTAGAATTATTTAGTTAATGTTCGTTCAGTTACAGGCCTGCTGTACCTGTGACTCATAATCCTCACCACCTACAATGTACATTGTTCTTTCAATTTTTCTTTCCTCGGCTAGAGCTCGGAGGTTCACCAATGGTGAGATTTTGCGTATGCGACTGGTTTTGCTCACCATCAAGGTAGCCGCATTCCGGCTTTGGGGAGCACATTGTTCTGAAAGCCCATGCTGCTTCTTTCACAGCCACAATCACAGACCGCTTCCTTTTCAATTTTATTTTATTATATTTTTTTTATACCACTGTATGACACAGCAGATTTCTCTGCGTGAAATCCAGGCTGCTCTTCCCGGGGAGAGCGCGTCGCCACAAGTGCAGCGTCATCTTTGTTTTTTTCTTTTTTCCTGTCTGCAGCTGTATTCTGTATATTTTACTTATTGATTGATTGATCGATTGATTGGTTGACTGACTGACTGACTGATTGATTGATTGATTGATTGATTTATATTGAGGATAATGGAACCCTACCAGAGTGGCTATTTTCTACAGAATTTCGCCAGGGACATCAACCCCATACCCACCAACTACCACCAAATAAGGCGCATAATATCAAAAAGATGTGGAAAAAGGCCTACTCTTAAGAAAAACGTAACAGGATTTAACGTGCGCAAGATGTTCTGCGTGCGTTCACACACGGGGCCTCGGTTATTAGTTTCATACGAAGGACTTTTAGGGAAAGTGGAGTATGCACTGATGAAAACTCCCGGGGGAAAAATCCCCTGTATGCATACAGTAAAGGACTCTCTTGGTGCCATGGGCTCTGTTACTGTGCAAAAGTTGGGGGAGGACGGGACTCAACGGGTGTTTTATTCCATGATCCTACAATTAAAAAAAGAAATTATAAAAGTAAACAGAAACACAGAGAAAAGAAAGGAAGAAAAAGCAACAAACTCTGTCAAGTTTAGTGATCAACAAGTTCTCCTTTCACGCTCAGTGCAAGACGCTTCATTCCATATTGCACGTGAAACTTGGACTGAACTCTTCACCCGCACATCAGGGTCAGGTGATGAGCAGTGAACGTGTTGCAGGCACCTCACCTCACTCCACTTCACTTCACTCTTCATCGGACCAGGGCTGACGCCACTTCGTGTCTATGCAGGCACAATAGTTCAATATACTACCACCTTGCGGCAGCTTCGCCATTTCGGGCAGGTTTTGACCTGTGACTACAGGTAAAAGTGATGATTGTTTTTGTGTAGTATGGTGGTGTTTCTTGCATATGCCACCGGTTTTTTTTACCCACCATTACAATTAGCCACATTCCCACTTCAGGGATGGGTGTCTAAACACGACACCTGTGTGCCTCAGTGAAATATTGTACATACAGGTCATCAGATCACCAGCTCAATGTTCTAACCACTACGCTAATCCATCCCCGTGCCCCCCATTAATTTGTTTCATATAAGAACTTCGGTATGAGAAGGAAAGGACTTTGGGATTTAGAAAACATAAGAATTGTTTACACCGAGTTGTAATAAACAGAATAGCATGATAGTTTGGTTCATCACACAAAGATTTGAAAAGTGTATACGCGAAACATATATTCACGTACACACATAGATACATCATTAAAAAAAACCCACAGAATTTTGCAGTTAAGAATTCTCGTAGCAATGGCAGTAAAACAGAATGCGTTCATGTTGCATTATTGTAAAATAAGTTTTCAGGTTTTTTTTCTGGGGGCAGCATGCTCTTAGCTCATCTTTGCTAGAATATTTAAACTTTGGGTTTTTTCCTTCACAGAGGGGCCTTGTTTCATCAAGATGCTGACAAATAGATCACCACCACCACCACCACCACCACCACTACCACCACCACTGTCGCCATTACAGAAACTACTGCCAAGGAACAATTTTGCCCTCTTGAAAGAACAGCAGGCATAAATGACCCGAGGTGCAGGTGCAGATGTTCGGGTATGACATGAAATGACATGACAGCATGGGGGGCACTACGGCCATGTCCATTCAAGATTTAATTTTTTTTACAAGAATTTTAAAATTCAAGATTAAAGAAAACTAAACCTTGGGGGTACAAGATGTAATGCTGTCCCCTGAGTGGAAGACTTTTGCAATTAACAAAGACTTAGAGAACAACAAGAAAATTCCACATAGGCCACACAGAACATATCCCGCGCAAGACTGGCAGCCATACTAGAGAAGCTGTGCAGCAACCCTGCTCCACTATACAAGACACTCTGACAGAAACATCTGGCCTGACCTCCCCCCCCCCTCCCCCAGTGGTCAAGAAGCTATACAGCGACTTGGAGGACCTGCAGCGTACTGCTGCCTTCACTGCAGAGACTGAGCTGTCTGTTCACTGAGGGACTGCAAAGAAAAGTAGGAATGTGAGTATGATGAAATTTATTATATTGTTTAGACACTTGGCATTATCTGTCTGTCTCTCTGTCTCTCTGTCTCTCTGTCTCTCTCTCTTTCTCTCGCTCCCCCCCCCCCCCTCTCTCTGTATCTCTTTCTCTTCCCCTACCCCTGGGCCCCCCTCCTCTCTCTCTCTCACCCTCTCTCTCCCTCCCTCTCTCCCCCTCCCCCTACCCCTCTCTCACCCTCCCCCTCTCTATCGGTCGGTCTGTTTCTCTCTCTCCATCACTCTCTGTATCTGTCTTTGTCTCTCTCTCCGACTCTCTCCCCCCCCTCTCTCTCTCTCTCTGTTTCTCTGTCGGTCAGTGTGTATCTCTGCCTGTATGTCTGCCTCTCTCTATTGTCGCTTCACAACTGTTTTGTTTTCCGGACTTTGGTTTGTTGTTGTTGTAACATGTTTTCGAGGCAGTTTGTTTGCGTCTTTTTTTGTTGTTGTTATGCTACTGTCTTCTTCTGCCTTGCCGCAGCTCCCCCCTCCCTTTCTGTCTGTCTGTCTGTGTCTCGCTCTGTCTCTGTCTCGCTCTGTCTGTCCATCTGTCTGCCTGTCTGTCTGTGTCTCTCTCTCCCTCCCTCCCCCCTCCCTCTCGCTCTCTCTCTCTCTCTCTCTCTCTCTCTCTCTCTCTCTCTCTCTCTCTCTCTCTCTCTCTCTCTCTCTTCTCTCCGTCTCTCTCTCTGATTAGACAAAATGAATCGTATTTATCATATGTTATGTATTCGTTCGTCAGCAAGATTTCTGCGGTTCACCAATGGTGATTTTTGCGTTTGACCGTTTTTGCCCACCATGAAGGTAGCCGCATTCCGACCTCGGGAATGCATGCATGCATGCATGAATGAATGAATGTATGTATGTATGTATGTATGTATGTATGTATGTATGTATGTATGTATGTATGTATGTATGTATGTATGTATGTATGTATGTATGTGTGTGTGTATGTATGTATGTGTGTATGTATGTGTGTATGTGTGTATGTGTGTATGTATGTATGTATGTATGTATGTATGTATGTGTGTATGTATGTATGTCTGTCTGTCTGTCTGTCTGTCTGTCTGTCTTTGCTTTCAGACGTTTCGCAGAAACCTTTGATCTCACCACACAACCTATGACTCGCATGACTCACTGGATAGGCCCGTGTTGGTCAAGAAGAGGTGAGGGAATGAAGACTCTGGAAATGCTACGAAGCTTCTGCTTCTGCTTAGTCCAACTCCCTCTGACAACATTTAGCGCTGTCTGTCATAGGAAAGAAAAATACCTTGCGCTGCCGTTAAGGGCCTGACAAGTCGGGCCCTGCGCATCGGATTTCGGCGTACGATGCCCTGAATTTTTGTTCGTTTTTTTATGGGTTTTTTGGTTTCTTTTTAGATCTGGGACTACAGAAAAATATCAGATTTTTATCTCACGCTCAGACTACGGTTGTCTGTCAATACGTATGCACACACCACTGACCACACTACTGCCGCCTTGCAACAACCGATTTCACAGGCACGACCAGAAACACAACACAACCGCTGTGAGACGTCTGGACAATGGTCACCACACAAAAATGGGTCACCTGTCTCACCTACACATTTTCCTCCCTTTCACTTTCACCTATTCCTTAGTCTTGGGGCAGTCACTCCTGAAGACTTTGCAACCAGCTTCCTCCTCCAGTCCTCGCGCACGCGCAAATTTGAGCTTTTCCCCCGCTGCAAATCGAGGCCAGTCCAATCCACTGGGTCGCGTTCGTTTGCTGGACTTTGGACTGACTTCCCGGTCAGTAGCTTGT
>CM060335.1:50101334-50106334 GCA_030674155.1 Stramonita haemastoma
TCCGTACTCCGTGTGCTTGCGATTTGATCAATTTTGTCATTGTTGACAATAATGGAACAAGCAATGATGCGCTTTTTAATTTTTTTTTTTTAACATGCAGTCTCAACCCGTACGCGATTTTGCAAATGTTATTATTCGTTCCAGCCGACAGTGTGTGGTGTGTGTGTGTGTGTGTGTGTGTGTGTGTGTGTGTGTGTGTGTGTGTGTGTGTGTGTGTGTGGTATGTCGTGCGTGTCGTGTCGTGTCGTGTCGTGTCGTGTCGTGTGTGTGTACGCGCGCGTGCGTGCTGCAGGCATATCTACGGAATGATATATCACTGGTATTCATTACCCTACGAAAATCTTCTCTCAATCGTAAAGAAGCGTAAACTTAAATGGTACGGGCATGTCACAAGATCGAAAGGACTAGCAAAAACATTACTGCAAGGCACTGTCCAGGGAGGAAGAAAAAGAGGCAGACCAAGGAACAGATGGGAGGACAACATCAGCGGATGGACAGGCCTGGAACTCAACCAAATTTTGAGAAAGGCAGAAGAGACAGGAATGGAGGAAACTGGTTGTCAAGTCTCCAGGGGTGCCCCCACGGTCGCCAGACTAAGGGAGGGAGGGAGGGAGGGAGGGATGGGTAGGTAGGTAGGTAGGTAGGTAGGTAGGTTGATTGATTGATTGATTGATTGATTGATTGATTGATTGATTGATTCAATACCAGTTCATAAAGATGTAAAACCAGCGGAAAATGTGTGTGTGTGTGTGTGTGTGTGTGTGTGTGTGTGTGTGTGTGTGTGTGTGTGGTGTGTGTGTGTGTGTGTTTGGTTTATTTTTTTTAAGTGCGAAAAGCAGTTACGGAGGGGGGGGGGGGGGCGGAGGGGGTAATGGAAAGATGGTGTTTTTTTTTTTCACTTAACATATTTATTTTAAGGTCGAATGCAAGAAATACAATAGTATATTTTTCGGTTTTTTTGTTGTTGTTGTTGTTTTTTGTTTTTTTTGGGGGGGGGGTTAATGAAACGGAATCCAAGAAATATAGTAATACATTTTTCGTTTTTTGTTTAGATTGATAGTGAGAAATACAGTAGTAGATTAAAAAAGTATTTTCTTTATTATTAGGTTGAATGCATGAAATACACTAGTGGTTTTTAAGGTGTTTTTTTTAATGATTAGATCGAATGCAAAAAATACAGAAGTATTTTTTAAGTGTTCTTTTTATTATCATTAGTAGTAGTTTTTAAGTGGTTTTTTATTAGATTGAATGCAAGAAATACAATAGTAGTTTTTAAGTGTTTTTTTTTTAATACTAATAGATTAAATGCAAGAAATGTAGTAGTTTTTACGTGTTTTTTTTATCAGATTGAATGCAAGAAATACAATAGTAGTTTTTGTTTTTTAGTATTAGATTGAATGCAAGATATACAGTAGTAGTTTTTAAGTGTTAAAAAAATGTATTATTAGATTGAATGCAAGAAATACAATAGTAGTTTTCAAGGGTTTTTTCATTAGATTGAATGCAAGAAATGCAATAGTAGTTTTAAATAAATGTGATTAAAAAGAAAAAATACAGTAGTAGTTTTAAGCGTTTCTTTTTTTTTTTTTTATTAGATTGAATGCAAGAAATGCAATAATAGTTATTAAGTGTTGTTGTTTTTTTAAAAATAGATTAAACTACAAGAACTACAGTAGTAGTTTTTCAGTGTTTTATATATATATATATATATATATATATATATATATATATATATATATATATATATATATATATATATATATATATATATATATATAATCAGATTAAATGCAAAAATAATAGCTAGTGTTTTTTATTAATAGATTGAATGCAAGAAATGCAGCATTAGTTTTAAAGAGTTTTTATATTGTTAGATTTAATGCATGAAATACAATAGTTTTTAAGTGTTTCTTATTCTTAAATTGAATGCAAGAAATACAATAGTAGTTTTTAAGTGGTTTTTTTTGTATTATTACATTGAATACAAGAAATACAGTAGTAGTTTTAAGTGTTTGTTTATTATTAGATTGAATGCAAGAAAATCGAAATGCAGTATTAGTGTATTAGGTTTTTTTTTAATCATTAGATTGAATGCAAAAAATACAATAGTAATTTTTAAGTAGGGATTTTTTTTTGGATTGAAGGCAAGAAATAGAGTAGTAGTTTTTAAGTGGGTTTTTTTTTTTTTTTTTTTTTTTGGTTAGATTGAATGCAAGAAATACAGTAGTAGTTTTTAAGTGGTTTCTTTTTATTATTATTATTAGATTGAATACATGTAATAGAGTAGTAGTTTTGTGTAATTATTATTATTATTAATAGGATGAATGCAAAAAATGCAGGAGTAGATTTTGAGTGTGTTTTATCATTAGATTGAATGCAAAAATGCTGGAGTAGATTTTTTTTTATTAGATTAAGTGCAAGAAATACAGTAGTAGTTTTGAAGTGTTTTTATTATCAGATTAAATGCAAGAAATACAATAGTACTTTTTTCGTGTTTTGATTATTAGATTGAATGTAAGAAATACAATAGTAGTTTTTAAGTGTTTTTTATTTGATTGAATGCAGGAAAAGCAATAATACCTTCAAGTGTTTTTTATTACTAGAATGAATGCAAGACATGCAGTAGTAGGTTGAAATGTTTTTATAGTATTAGATTGAATGCAAGAAATGCAATAATAGCTTTTAAGTGTTCTTTTTATTTTTAGATTAAATGCAAGAACATGAGTAGTAGTATTTGTGTGGGTTTTTTATAATTAGGTTGAATGCAAGAAATACAATAATAGCTTGATATGTGTTATTTTAATCATTAGATTGAATGCAATAAATACAATAGTACTTCTTAAGGATTTTTTAATTGTTAGATTGAATGCAAGAAATACAGTAGTAGTTCTTAAGTGTCTTTTTGTATTATTGGATTGAATGCAAACAATACAGTAGTAGTTTTTAAGTTGCTTTTTGAATTATTAGATTGAATGTAAGAAATACAGTATTAGTTTTTAAGTGGTGTTTTATATTATAGGATTGAATGTAAAAAAAAATACAGTAGTAGTTTTTAAGTTGTTTTTGTATTATTAGATTGAATGTAAGAAACACAGTATTAGTTTTTAAGTGGTGTTTTATATTATAGGATTGAATGTAAAAAAAATACAGTAGTAGTTTTTAAGTTTTTTTTTGTATTATTAGATTGAATGCAATAAATGCAGTAGTAGTTTTAAAGTATTTTTTAATCATTAGATTGAATACAAGAAATGCAGCATTAAAAAAAAAAAGTTTTACTATTACTAGATTGAATGCAAGAAATACAATAGTAGTTTTTAAGTTTTTTATTGTTAGATTGAATGCAAGAAATGCAGCATTAGTTTTTAAATGTTTTTCTTTTTTTATTATAATTTTATTAAATGCTAGAAATACAATAGTAGTTTTCTAGTGATTTTTATCATTAGATTGGATGCAAGAAATACAATAGTATTTTTTTCGTGTTTTTTTATTTATTAGATTGAATGCAAGAAATACAATAGTATCTTTTATTGTTTTTTATTATTAGATAAAATGCAAGAAATACAATAGTAGTTTTTCGTGTTTTTATTATTAGATTGAATGCAAGAAATACAGTAGTAGTTTTTTTCGTGGGTTTTGATTATTAGACTGAATGCAATGATACAATAGTAGTTTCTAAATGTTTTTTTTTAAATTACTAGATTGAATGCAAGAAATACAATAGTAGTATTTTCGTGTGTTTTTTTTATTATTAGATTGAATGCAAGAAATACAGTAGTATATTATTTTTTTTATGAGATTTAATGCAAAAAATAGTCTAGTTGGTTATTTTTTAAAGTGTTGGCAACAGTCTGGCTTAATGAATTATCAGTCGATCAAAAATGTCTATTCTTGCTAGAGCCATTGATATTGGCAGGGTGTTATTGGTTTATGTAGTGGGGTGTGAAGTATATGTGAAAGTACTTTTTGTTTTGAAATGGTATCCAGCGTAATATAAAAGGGACCAGGCTCTATGCTTAACTTTACATGGAAATAACGTCAGTGTGTGCTGGTGGCAGATCTGTATTAATTTTCGTCTAGGAGATAGATAACATATTTTACACCAATACAGCTTATGAAAAATGAATGTATCTGAAGGATTTTATGCAGTAATCTAGTAGTCCATTAAGTGTGTGTGTGTGTATGTGTGTGTGTGTGTGTGTGTGTGTGTGTGGGTGTGGGTGTTTGTGTGTGGGTGTTTGTGTGTGGGTGTTTGTGTGGGTGTTTGTGTGTGTGTGTGTGTGTGTGTGTGTGTGTTGTGTGTGTGTGTGTTTGTGTGTGTGTGTGTGTGTGTGTGTGTGTGTGTGTGTCTGTGTCTGTGTCTGTGGGTGTTTGTGGTGTGTGTCATATGTGTGTGTGTGCGTGTGTGTGTGTGTGTGTGTGTGTGTGTGTGTGTGTGTGTGTGTGTGTGTTCGTGGTGTGTGTTATGTGTATGTGTGGTTTATTTTTTAAAGTGGAAAAAGCAGTTTGGGGTACCTGGTTGCTACTTGTTAGTTTTTGATGAATAGTTTGGTATATGTTTGACCATTGGTGTCTTAAGATTTTGTTTTGTTTTTAACCTTTTTGTTTACATTGATTCAGAAATAGTGTCACAGAAAAATGACCTGATCCTAGGACTATCACAAGAAGGGCAAAGATTTTATTTCAATTCCATGCAGGAGGCAAAAATCGTATTTGCAGACTAGATGGAATTTACGTCATACTCTTTATGTGAAGAAAGATGCAGAATAATATATGATTGCATTTTTGTACATTTGTAAATGGAGGTTTTCAGAATTTTAAGAAATACTGTCAGTGTGGTAGTAGGTAAGAGACAGGCATGAGCGTATGTATGTATGCACTTGTGCATTCCAGTGTTTGTATAAATGCTTGACAGATAGGTGGTTGTCTTTTAGTTGTTTTTTATGTTAGGTGAGACAGAAGAGGGAGGAGGGTTATAGGAATGTTTAGAAGGAATGGTAATG
>CM060335.1:50108834-50116334 GCA_030674155.1 Stramonita haemastoma
TGGTAGTACTAGGAGACAGGCATGAGCGTATGTATGTATGTATGCACTTGTGCATTCCAGTGTTTGTATAAATGCTTGACAGATGGGTGGTTGTCTTTTAGTTTTTTTGTTAGGTGAGAAAGAAGAGGGAGGAGGGTTATAGGAATATTTAGAAGGAATGGTAATCCATCTTCAGATCTGAGAATTGTTTTTGAGAGAGAGAGAGAGAGAGAGAGAGAGAGAGAGAGAGAGAGAGAGAGAGAGAGAGAGGGGGGGGTGATGGACAGATGGTGCTTTTTTTTTTCTTCACATAGCATTTTTTTTAGATGGAATTCAAAAATAAACTAGTTTATTTTTCAGGTTTTTGTTTTCTTCTTCTTTTTTGCTTAATGAAATTGAATGCAATATATATCGAAGTGTGTTGTTTACTTTTTATGTGATTGAATTCAAGAAATGCAGTACTTTTTTTTCGTGTTTTTATTATTAGATTGAATGCAAGAAATACATTACTTTTTTTTCGTGTTTTTTAATTATTAGATTGAATGCAAGAATTGCAGTACTAGTTTTTTCTTGTTTTTTTTTATTATTAAATTGAATGCAACAAACACAATACTAGTTTTTTGGTGTTTTTATTTATTAGATTGAATGGAAGAAATACAATAGTAGCTTTTGTGTGTGTTTATTATTAGACTGAATGCAAGATATACAATAGTAGTTTTTTGTGTTTTTGATTATTAGATTGAATGCGAGAAATACAATAGTAGTTTTTCCGTGTTTTTTAATTATCAGATTGATTACAAGAAATACAATAATAGGTTTTTTTTCGTGTTTTTTAATTATTAGATTGAATGCAAGAAATGCAATAATAGTTTTTTCTTGTGTTTTTTATCATTAGATTGAATGCAGGAAATACAATAGTAGTTTTCTTGTGTTTTTTATCATTAAATTGAATGCAGGAAATTCAATAGTAGTTTTCGTGTGTTTTTTATCATTAGATTGAATGCAGGAAATTCAATAGTAGTTTTCTTGTGTTTTTTATCATTAGATTGAATGCAAGAAATAAAGTATTTTTTTCGAGGTTTTTGATTATTAGACTAAATGCAATAAATACAATAGTAGTTTTTTAATGGTTTTCATTATGAGATTGAATGCAAAAAAAGTATTTTTTCGTGTTTTTTATTTCTGGATTGAATGGAAAAAATCCAGAAGTATATTGTTAGTTTTTATGAGATTTAACGCAAAAAATACAGTCTAGTTGCTTATTTTTACACTGTTGGCAACAGTTTGCCTTAGTGAATTGTCAGTCATCAAAAATGTCTATTCCTGCTAGAGTCTTTGATATTGGCTGGGGTGTAGTGGTGTGTGAAGTATATGGAAAAGTACTTTTTGTTTTGAAATGGCATCCAGTGTTATATAAAAGGGACCAGGCTCTATGGTTAACTTTACATGGAAATAATGTTTGTGTGTACTGGCAGATTTTACACCAATACAGCTTATGAAAAATGAATGTATCTGAAGAATTTCATGCAGTAATCTAGTAGTCGTTAAGTGTGTGTGTGTGTGTGTGTGTGTGTGTGTGTGTGTGTGTGTGTGCGTGTGTGTGCGTGTGTATTGTGTGTCGTGTGTGTTGTGTCGTGTGTGTGTTGTGTCGTGTGTGTGTGTGTGTGTGTGTGTGTGTGTGTGTGTGTGTGTGTGTGTGTGTGTGTGTGTGGTTTATTTTTTAAAGTGGAAAAAGCAGTTAGGGGTAAATGGTTGCTACTTGTTAGTTTTTGATGAATAGTTTGGTATATGTTTGACCATTGGTTTCTTAGTTTTCTTTTTGGTTTTGTTTTTAACCGTTTTGTTTACATTGATTCAGAAATAGTGTCACAGAAAAATGACCTGATCCTATGACTATCACAGGAAGGGCAAAGATTTTGTAAAATTCCATGCAGGAGGGAAAAATCATATTTGCAGACTAGATAGAATTTACGTCATAATCTTTATGTGAAGAAAGATGCAGAATAATATATGATTGCATTTTTGTACATTTGTAAATGGGGGTTTTCAGAATTTTAAGAAATACTGCCAGTGTGGTAGTAGGTAAGAGACAGCCATGTGCGCATGTATGTATGCACTTGTGCATTCCAGTGTTTGTATAAATGCTTGACAGATGGGTGGTTGTCTTTAAGAGAGAGAGAGAGAGAGAGAGAGAGAGAGAGAGAGAGAGAGATGGTGCTTTTTTTTCTTTACATAGCATTTTTTGAGATGGAATGCAAAAATACAATAGTATATTTTTCGGGTTTTTTGTTGTTGTTTTTTTTGCTTAATGAAATTGAATGCAAGATATATCGAAGTGTGTTGTTCACTTTTTATGTGAGTGAAATCAAGAAATGCAAAACTAGTCTTTTTTCGTTTTTTTATCATTAGATTGAATGCAAAAAATACAATGGTAGATTTTTCGTGTTTTTTAATTATTAGATTGAATGCAAGAAATGCTATACTAGTTTTTTTTTTAGTGTTTTTTAGTTATTAGATTGAATGCAAGAAATACAATAGTAGATTTTGCGTGTGTTTTTTATCATTAGATTGAATGAAGAAATACAATAGTGGCTTTTTTTGTATCTTTTAATTATTAGATTGAATGCCAGAAATACAATAGTAGTTTTTCCGTGTTTTTTAGTTCTTAGATTGAATGCAAGAAATACAATTCTAGTTTTTTCGTGTGTTTTTTTTATCCTTCGATTGAATGCAGGAAATACAATAGTAGTTTTCTTGTGTTTTTTATCATTAGATTGAATGCAAGAAATAAAATAGTAGTTTTTTTCGAAGTTTTTGATTGTTATACTGAATGCAATGAATACAATAGTAGGTTTTAAATGTTTTTTTATTATGAGATTGAATGCAAGAAATACAGTAGTAGTTTTTCGTGTTTGTTATTTTAGATTGAATGGAAGAAATGCAGTAGTATATATATATATATATATTTTTTAATAGATTTAATGCAAAAATAGTCTAGTTTGTTTTTATTTTTTAAAGTGTTGGCAACAGTTTGGCTTAGTGAATTGTCAGTCGATCAAAAATGTCTATTCTTGCTAGAGCCTTTGATATTGGCAGGGGTGGTATTAGTTTATGTAGTGGTGTGTGAAGTATATGGGAAAGTACTTTTTGTTTTGAAATGGTATCCAGCGTAATATAAATGGAACCTGGCTCTATGCTGAACTTTACATGGAAATACGTCAGTGTGTACTGGTGGCAGATCTGTATTAATTTTCCGTTGGGAGATTGATAACAGATTTTACACCAATACAGCTTATGAAAAATGAATGTATCTGAAGGATTTCATGAAGTAATCTAGTAGTCGGTTAAGTGTGTGTGTGTGTGTGTGTGTGTGTGTGTGTGTGTGTGTGTGTGTGTGTGTGTCAGAAGGGGGAGGGAGCTTGTTGGTTTTTGCTTCTTTTTTTTAAATTGTCGTATCGAATACCATTACAAAAAGGAAATCTAGTCGTGTATTGGCCTTTGACAAAAGCAGAAATCAGAATCAGAAATTATTTGTCGCTAAGTTCTTTTCAAGTTATGGCACACCAAGTTCACTCTGTGTGTGTGTGTGTGTGTGTGTGTGTGTGTGTGTGTGTGTGTGTGTGTGTGTGTGTGTGTGTGTGTGTGTGTGTAGCTTTAAAGATTTCTCTGTAAAATTGCTTGATTTGCAGCTGTAATCAAAATTAGACTTGTAAAAAATTCAACTTTTTTTTTTAATTGAGGAAGAGGAATTAGTGAAATGTCACGCTCAAAAATGGATTTCTAAAATTTTATTTTAACTTCTGTGTACATTTTAACAACCTTCAATGTTTGTCGCTTTACCGATTCTGGTAGAAGAAAACCATTTTTGATTCTGCTCCCATGAAAAACTGGAAACCCCATTTTCCAGTAGCATTCAAGTTGAGTTTTCTTTCTTTATCTTTTTTTTTTTTTTGGGGGGGGGGGGGGAGCGGGGGGTGCTTTTGAGTTGCAAGCATTATCAGTTACTTTCTTCCTCATTAGTATATTATCCCTTTATAAATGCATCGAGTTTGATTTATAGCTGGTTTTGTCTAACTTTTGTTTGCTTTGTTGCTGATTGAATGTTTTTTTTAAAAAAGACTTGTTTTTATTATTAGGTTTTTGGCTACATTGTGATATATGTTTGATTAATAATATTGTTTTAAAGAAATGTTTTGTGTGGGTGTTTTGTAAAACTGTTTTGATTTGTTTTTACTATGATGTAACCTGAAAATGACCCCCTTCTCTGTCTGTCTGTCTGTCTGTCTGTCTGTCTGTCTGTCTCTCTCTCTCTCTCTCTCTCTCTCTCTCTCTCTCCTCCTCTCTCTCTCTCTCTCTCTCTCTCTCTCTCTCTCTCTCAGTGGACGGGATAGCCTAGTGGTCAGAACATTGCGCTGGCAATTTGACGACCCGAGTTCGATTCCCGTTGGAGGGGATTTTTCCCCTGGAGTTAACATCAGTGCTGACTCTACTCTCCCTCAAAGTTTTTCGGATGAGACTGTAAACCGAGGCCCGTGTGCGAACGCACGCAAAACATCTTGCACACACGTTAAGTCCTGTTCCGCTTTACGTAAGAGTAGGCCATTGTGTGCCGGTGGGAACAGATAATTTTTACACAATTGCATACACACGGGGACTGGATGAAAAAAAGCACATGAGTGCTTATATTATCCTCGATATAAAAGAATAAATCAAATCAGTCAAAATCTCTCTCTCTCTCTCTCTCTCTCTCATCTCTCTCTCTCTCTCTCCTCTCTCTCTCTCTCTCTCTCTCTCTGGGGACGGATAACCTAGTGGTCAGAACTTTGCGCTGGCAATTGGACGACCCGGGTTCGGTTCCGGTTGAGATTTTTCTCCTGGTCATAACATCAGTGCTTACTCCACTCTCCCCAAAAGTCCTTCGGATAAGACTTTAAACCGAGGCCCCATGTGCGAACGCACGCAGAACATCCTGTTCACACGTTAAACCCTGTTCCGCTTTTCGTAAGAGTAGGCCATCGAGTGCCGGTGGGAACAGATGACATTTACATAACTGCATAGACACGGGGACTGGATGTAAAAAAGCACAATAGTGCTTATTTCATTGTCCTCTATATAAAAGAATAAATCAAATCAAGTCTCTGTCTCTGTCTGTCTATCTGTCTCTGTCTCTGTCTGTCTATTTGTCTGTCTGTCTGTCTCTCTGTCTCTATCTCTCTCTCTGTCTCTGTCTCTCTCCCTCCCTCCTTCCTTCTCTCTCTCTGTCTCTGAAGTTTCTGGCGAACAGAATTTTGAACTCTTTGTATATATAAAAGGGCATATTGTCAAATTGCTTTGCAAGGTTACACAAGCAAGCATGAGCTAGAAATTTATATTTCCTTCCCTTTATATTTATTATAGCTTATATCTTTTGCTGTTTTTGCAGCCATGTTTTCCTAACGATAGATCATTTTACGTCATCAGTTTGTTTGCCACGTCATGAAATCACTTTCATCAAGTCGTAGCAGGCAAACATACGTCAACTTATAGGCTTAAGACTCAATTCATTAAATTAGTGTTTGAGAGATTATGCCAAGATTTTTTCAAAACAACTGTTTATTCGAAAGAAAAATCAGTCACGCCACTTAAACCTCGTTTAAGTCTTTTAATTCAACTGAATAAAAGATTAGGTAACGATTTCCTCCATGGGCTCTGTTACTGTGCAAGTCTTCCGGATGAAACTATAACCGAGGCCCGTGTGCGAACGCATGCAGAACATCTTGCGCACACGTTAGATCCTGTTCCGCTTTTCTTAAGAGTAGGCCATTGTGTGCCGGTGGAAACATATGACAATATTTACAAAACTGCATACACACGGGGACTGGATGTAAAAAGCACACGAGTGCTTATTCAATTATCCTCGATATGACAGAATAAATAAATTAATAAATAGAGTCCGGATAGGCAGATTGACTTGAATATCGCAAGTTTATAGGAACGAAAGCTGGTACAGAGTACGCAACAAAAAATATTGTTACACATAATATTAATGATAATACACAAAATGGTGCAACACAGCACAGTGTATGACCGCCGCCACACGCACACAAATAAAAAAAATAACACACAAACACGAGCCCGAATACACATCCCCAAGAATAAGGCGCATATCGTGAAGATGTGACAAAAGGCGGGTTCGAGTACCGTCCTACCCCGACTTTTCCGCAGTAACAGAGTCCACAGCACCCTGAGAGTGGTCCACTGTATGCATACACATTTTAATAGCATATTTGATTTTGTTTGGTGGCGCTGACCTCTGTGGCGACACCACCACCACGAAAAGAGAAGCCTGGCTTGGAAACAGCAAGTCTGTCGGAACAAAAGCAACAAAAGTCGGAACAAAAGTGTACGCAACAATATTACACGTAATACTGCATTAGTATTGCAAGTATTACTCGTGATATTAAAAATAATAAGCACTATGATGCACCACAGCGCTGTGAACGACCCGAACTACACGCACGCACACGCACGCACGCACGCACGCACGCACGCACGCACGCACGCACACACACACACACACACACACACACACACACACACACACACACACACACACACACACACACACACACACCCGGGAGACGGGATAGCCTAGTGGTCAGAACATTATGCTGGCAATTTGACGAGCCGGGTTCGATTCCCGTTCGAGGAGATTATTATCCTGGAGTTAACATCAGTGCTGACTCCACTCTCCCCAAAAGTCCTTCGGATGAGACTATAAACCGAGGCCCCGGGTGTGAACGCACGCAGAACATCTTGCGCACACGTTGAATCCTGTTCCACTTTTCGTAAGAGTAGGCCATCGTGTGCCGGTGGGAACAGATGATCTTTACAAAACTGCATACACACGGGGACTGGATGTAAAAAAAAGCACAAGAGTGCTTATCCCATTATTCTCGATATAAAAGAATAAAATAAAATAAAAAATATATAAAATAAAATAAACACACACACACACACACACACACACACACACACACAACACACACACACACACCACACACACACAAAACCACGCACACACAAGCAAGAGTGCGCGCATGCGCGCGAGCATACACCCCCCCAAGAAAAAAGCACACATCCAGATGTTTCAAAAGGCTAGTTTTGAGTTTCTTTCTACCTCGTATTTTGCGCAGTAACAGTGCCCACGGCACCATGCACCATCAAAGTACCCTACTGTATGCATGTAAACGCACTTAAATAGCATTTTTGATATAGGTAGCGCTGTTCTTGTGACGACACCGCAGCCCTGAAGGGGACAGCCAGCCTTAAATATAACAAGTCTGTTGGAACGAAAGCTGCAACAGTATTCGCAACAATACATAATATTACCTAATATTCATGATAATATACAATTATTATGTTGCACCACAGCAACGAGTACACACACATTCAAAAATGCACAAACAAACCTGAGGGCGCGCATGCAGGCGCGCGCATACACACCACCAAGAGCGGAGCGGATGACAAAAACATATTTTA
>CM060335.1:50126334-50131334 GCA_030674155.1 Stramonita haemastoma
CAGAGAGAGAGAGAGGGAGAGAGAGAGACAGAGACAGAGAGAGGAGAGACAGAGACACAGAGAGAAAAGAGAAGAGAGAGGAGAGAGAGAGGAGAGAGAGAAAGAGAGAGAGAGAGAGAGAGAGAGAGAGAGAGAGAGAGAGAGAGAGAGAGAGAGAAACAGACAGACAGACAGACAGACAGACAGACAGACAGACAGACAGACAGACAGACAGACAGATAGACAGACAGACAGACAGACAGACAGATAGACAGACAGACAGACAGACAGACAGACAGACAGACAGACAGAGAAATCGATTGGGTGTTTCTTGAAGTAATATTTCCTTTTAGGGAAGACAGCAGTACGTTCAGCTTTCTACCGCTGTCTAGCCATACAAGTGCTTTTTTCACAAGCTTTGAAAAACCTATGAAGCTTTCCAATCTGTCTCTGTCTGTCTGATTGTCTGCATGCCTGCATGCCTGTCTGTTTATCTATTTGCCTGTCTGTATGTCTGTCTAACTGTCCATCCATCTGTCTGTGTATCTTTCTATCAATTGATTGATTGATCGATCGATCAATCAATCAATCAATCAATCAATTGATCGATCTATCCATCCATCCATCCACACAGCCATCCATCCATCCATCCATCCATCCATCCATCAATCCATCCATCCATCCATCCATCCGTCTATCTGTCTGTCTGTCTGTCTGTCTGTCTGTCTGTCTGTCTGTCTGTCTGTCTGTCTGTCTGTCTGTCTGTCTGTCTGTCTGTCTCTCTCTCTCTCTCTCTCTCTCTCTCTCTCTCTCTCTCTCTCTCTCTCTCTCTCTCTCTCTATATATATATATATATATATATATATCTGGCTGGCTAGCTGGCTGGCTGGCTGGCTGGCTGTCTGTCTGTCTGTCTGTCTGTCTGTCTGTCTGTCTGTCTGTCTGTCTGTCTGTCTATCTATCTATCTATCTATCTATCTATCTATCTATTTACCTTTTGATTTAAAAAAATATTCATTCGTTTATTTTGAGGACAATGGAATCAGCACCTCTGTGTATCTTTACATCCAGTTCCCGTTTTTATGCAGTCTTGTAAATTTTTTCATCCATTCCCACCGGCACGCAATGGCCTACTTTTCCAGAAAATGGAACAGGGTTTAACGTGTGTGCAAGATGTTCTGAGTTTGTTGGCACACAGGACCTCGGTTTATAGTCTCATCTGTAGTGTGTCTGTGTATGTGCATGTGTCTGTCTGTCTGTCTGTCTCTGTCGTTCTTCTCTCTCTCACATACACACACATTCACACACCACATTAAACACACACACACACACACACACACACACACACACACACACACACACACACACACACACACACACACACACACACACACACACACACACACACACACACACACACACACATACATACATACATACAAACAATATTCAAGTTTCAAGATTTGATTTGCCTTTGACCCCTCTTGGGGTATGGAGGATTTCATTAAACAAAACCAACTGTAACGTGTATAATTCGCATTAACAAATTGCACCTACCACACAGGATTTCACAGAAACAGAAATTTAGTCAACCTTTTCATTAATGTCATCCAACTCTACTCTTAAATATCGATTTGCTAAGTTTTGATGAAGTATTTTTGTCAGAAGAGAACAAATTACATCATGTGAATATGGATCTTGGGATGGTTTCTACGTTGTTGTTTTTTTAAAATCCAACCCAACAACCCAATCCAATTGAATTTAACTCAACAACCCAATTCAACCCAACCCAGCCCAGCCCAGCTCAATTTATCCCAATGAACTATCTCAAGTAAATACACCATATATCTACGTGAACTAACGTTTCAGCCTAATCTTTTCCAGAATTTTTCAGCTTTTTTTTTTTTTTACATTGAGTCACGATAAGGAGGAAGAAAAAGAGACAGACATGAGGAGAGATGGGAGGACAACATCAGGGAATGAACAGGCCTAGAACTCAACAAAACCCTGAGAAAGGCAGAACAAAGAGAGGAATGAAGGGAACCGGTTGTCAAGTTTTTTATGGGTGCTCCCACGGTTACCAGACTAAGGGATAGACAGACAGACAGACAGACAGACAGACAGACAGACAGATAGATAGATAGACAGACAGACAGACAGACAGACAGACAGACAGACAGACAGACAGACAGACAGACAGACAGACAGACAGATAGATAGATAGATAGATAGATAGATAGATAGATAGATAGATAGATAGATAGATAGATAGATAGATAGATAGATAGATAGATAGATAGATAGATAGATAGATAGATAGATAGATAGAGTCACGGTGCAGTTTTTTGTGTGACGTTTCCTTGTTTTGATTCCTTCTGACTTGCAGTATACATAAATATCAACAAAACCCCATTTTCTTTTAACTAGTTTCTGTGTTCCATTCACATGCAGACATCGTAGACGACACAGATAATCTTAGAATATTCCATACAATCAATACCCTATCCCCTGTGAGAAGGAAGAAAAGGTTCAGCATTTTTCCATAGCCTGAAATGAATATTTTAGGTTCAGCATCAGTTCTATAACCTTGGAGTGTCCAGTTCTGTCTTGTTAAGTGAATGAATGTCTCTGTGTCTCTGTCATGCCAGTTACAGCAGCTATTTGTGAATAAGAATCATCTTGGGAATATCCTCTCTCTCTCTCTCTCTCTCTCTCTCTCTCTCTCTCTCTCTCTCTCTCTCTCTCTCTCTCTCTCTCTCTCTCTCTCTCTCTCTCTCTCTCACTTGTGGTATAAAAATGTACACACAAGAAAATCAAGTGTCATCTTCTGGCATCCTTTGGGTAGTCCAAAGAACTATGAAGTTTTTAATATAATTTTAAAAGCGTAGCTTTCAATGTGTTTATTTATAATTATATGGACCATTGTGATATAAATCTGAAATTATGATTGTCTGGCGAACAGGTGTTCCACACCTCTCACTCTAGCACGTGGAAGAAATATATTCAGTTTCTTGTTGTAGGCCAAAGTAAAGATATCCTATACTAAAAATATCGAAATAAAAATATAAACTACAGTGATAAGTGTGAAAATACTTTTTGTAGAGCTCTGGTCTACAGTCTACTGTTCAACCTGACACATCAACACATTAAACTGATTCTTCTTCTTTTTCTTCGTGGAGTGCTCAGACAGCAACTCCTGAGGCCCTGACAAATGTTGCCTTGCCCTGAAGGCCATCCAGGGGTCCAACAAGTTTGTCTCTCATCGGCAGGTCAATAGGCCAAATGTTGGCCCTCAGGTTTGGGTGAAGCACATTTGATTGAATATTTGCATTAAACTTTAAACATTGATACTCTATTCTGAAACTACGGTGAGTATTCTGTCTGAACGTTTTAAAGTTTTAGTCAATATTTTTCAATTTTTTGGCAAAACATCACTTGCTCTAAAAACAACAGGAAAAAATCCACTTGAAGTAATCTTAACACAATCTGTGCCACAAAAATCGTTATTGTAGAGGCGGAAGTTAATAATCAGGAATTGTGAGATCGGAAGCGGAAATAAGCGAAACTGACAAGAGGTCAGAAGTCAAACCGACCTTCCACAATGCCCGGATGATCCAAGGGAGGGAATTGATGTGGAGAGATTCCATTGCCAAATTCCCAGATGATGCAGAGTTCCACCTAGCCGTGTTGGCCTAATGGATTCAGACGCAATTTGGCGAAATCATTACACCATGAGGCTTATCATGACAGCGAGGCCACTTCTTTTGTATTTTCTTTATGGAGACAGACGGAGAGAGAGAAAGAGAGACAGACAGACAGACAGAGACAGAGACAGAGAGACAGAGAGAGACAGAGACAGAGACAGACAGAGGGGAGAGAGAGAAAAAAGGGGGACAGAGAGGGAGAAAAAGAGAGAGAGAGGGAGGGGGAGAGAGGAAGAGAGGATAGAAGGGAGAGAGAGGGGGGAGGGAGAGAGAGGGGCTGAGAGAAAGAAAGGGAGAGAGAGAGAGAGAGAGAGAGAGAGAGAGAGAGAGAGAGAGAGAGAGAGAGAGAGAGAGAGGGAGTGAGTGAGTGAGTGAGTGAGAGAGAGAAGGGGGAGGGAGAGGGGAGAAAGAAAGTGTGAGAGGGTGGGGGGGTGAGAGAAAGAAAAGTGGGGAGAGAGAGGGGGGAGAAGGAGAGAGAAAGGGGAGAGAGAGAGAGAGACAGAGACAGACAGAGACAGGGACAGACAGACAGACAGACAGACAGAAAAAAATAGACAGACAGTGTCATACAGAGTGAGAGAGAGGCAAGTCGTTGATTAGGAAGATTTACAACTGTTACGTTTTGATTGTTTCATTGCCTTTATTACACTTTGATCTTAGCCAAAAGGTCAAGAAGCGACATTTATATTGCCTTTATTCAGAAATACTAAGTGCGTTTTGATAAGAATTTGCATTTCAAATAAGAATTGAATAGCACAGTGCAACGATGCCGTAAAAAACAAAAGAAAAAGCGACACTTGCAGATGCAAAACCAACCAATATTTTTACATGTTACTCTGCCATGCGTGCTCGAATGTGTGCGTATGCGCGCGCGCGTGCGCGCGTGTGTGTGAGTATGTATGTGTGTTTGTGTGTGTGTATGCGTGTGTGTGTGTATGTGTGTGTGTGTGTGTGTGTGTGTGTGTGTGTGTGAGCACACGTGCGCGTGTATGTATATGTGTGTATGTGTGCGTGCGCGTGCGTGTGTGTGTGCGTTTGTGTATGTGTGTTTGTGTTTGCGCGCGCGCGGGGGGGGTATGTGTGTGTATGCGCATGTGTGCGTGTGTGTATGTGTATGTGTGTGTGTGTGAGGGAGGGGGAAGAGCCTCACACCCTTCCTCCACACCCCTCCTGACATTCAAATTTCTCTCTCCACATCATCCCTGCCATTCACACCCTTCGCCCGGCCACCCCCACCCCCCTGCCGTTCAGACTCTCCCTCCACATCCCTTCTACCATTCAGTTCCCTCCCTCAAAATCACCACCGCTATCCATACC
>CM060335.1:50136334-50141334 GCA_030674155.1 Stramonita haemastoma
ACATCTAAACCATCTTATACAGCAAAAGTTATGTCACAGCTGGCACCGTCTGGGAATTTGGCAGCAGAAAATCCACCCTGCTATGTCTATCTCTCTGCTTCCAGGAAAACTCAATAAGAAGCTTGCCAGGTCTTTGACCTTAGGTTCATTTTCTTTGCTATTGATGGTGTTGCCATTTTTTGTTGTTGTGGGGTTTTTTGCCCGGGTGGGTGGTGAGAGGTACAAAAGTGTGTGTGTGGGGGGGGGGGGGGGGGGAGGGAAGGGAGGGGGTGTGATGGTAATGGAGAAAGAGGTGTCTTCATTTGCTAGCAATGTCTTTGCTGTTTCTATGATAATGGGTTATTGCTTCAGCTGTGTGTGCATGTGTGTGTGTGTGTGTGTGTGTGTGTGTGTGTGTGTGTGTGTGTGTGTGTGTGTGTGTGTGTGTGTGTGTGTGTGTGTGGTGTGTGTGTGTGTGTGTGTGTATGTGTGTGTGTGTGTGTGTGTGTGTGTTGTGTGTGTTGTGTTGTGTACGTGTGTGTGTGTTTGTAATGTGTGTGTGTTGTGTGTGAGTGTGTGTGTCTGTGTGTGTGTGAGTGTGTATTGTGTACATTGTTTTGTGTGTGAGTGTGTGTGTGTCTGTCTGTCTGTCTGTCTGCCTGTCTGTCTGTCTGTCTGTTTGTCTCCATCAATCTGTCTGTATTCCTGCTTTCTTTTGGTGGCAAAAACATGACTAGCTACAGCATTATACCAGCCATATTAAACAGTTTTTGAAAAAAAGGAAAGGATGTTAAAAACAAATAAAAGTCAGAAATACTACTCTGTATACCCAAAGACTTATATCACATCAGAGTGTAGTGTGCACTTCACATTCACCTGACAGTAAAAGGTCTGACTGCCTTCTCTCTCTCCTCACCTTCTGTACCCCCTCCCTCCCCCAACTCTTTCCTGGTGTGTCTAAATCTGCCAGATAGTTACACATCGATTTTCAGCACCTAGTGTGTGTCGGAGCACTATTCCTGTGCTTTGCGTCTGAATCATACGATGACGGTTTTCGCTTAACTGCAACAGGAATGGATTTTATAGGCAGCAGCCTCGTTTGGTTATTCATGTTGCCATCTCGTTTAGAGACCATGAACTCTTGATTCTTTTTGGTCAAAATGGTTATCATAAAACTAGTTTAAATTGTACATTTTCCTTGAAAACTTTTGATAACAAAACTCATGAGCATCATCTTTTGTGGGAAATAATGTAAAACTGATGAGGGAGGGGGAGGGGTCCTGTGGTAACACTTTATGGTGGCTTGGGTTTTGTTGTTGTTGTTGTTGTTGTTGTTGTTGTCTTCTTTTTCTTTTTCTTCTTCTCCTTCTTCTTCTTCTCTTCTTCTTCTTCTTCTTCTTCTTCTTCTTCTTCTTCTTCTTCTTCTTCTTCTTCTTCTTTCTTCTTCAGAATTCTTCTTCAGAATTCTTCTTCTTCTTCAGAATTCTTCTTCCTCTTCAGAATTCTTCTTCTTCAGAATTCTTCTTCTTCTTTAGAATTCTTCCTCAAAATTCTTCTTCAGAATTCTTCTTTTTCATCAAATATACACACAGCAACTATTGTTGTCTGTCATATGAGTAAAAATGTGTTGCACTGCCATTAAGCACCTGACAAGTCAAATCCAGCGCATCTGACTTTTGTGTGGGGAAGAATTGTTATATTCTAAGCATTCCTGGGGAAAAGGCCATGAGTATGGACCAACACGGTTGAAAAGAGACTATAGGAAACAAACTAGTAGGCATCCGTCAGTCTCGGGAGACTATGGAGTTGCGCTTAGGCTTTATAGTGCAAAGCCAAGGGAAGTAAGTATGGAGGGCAAGCTGTTACCCATGCAGCAGATACCCCCATCTCCACGCCACTGGAATGGTCCATTGGAAAGGCAATCACCGATACAAATGGTTCCAGTGGCGTCACAGGAGCCACCAGAACGTTGCCATATACAGCCCCAAATTGCCCTGGGGATTCCAATTCCCCGATTTTTCCTTAGGGATGGTGTCTAAACACGGCACCTGTGTGCATGCTGTTTTTTTTGTCATACTCTCCTTTTCATCACACTCACGAAAGAAAATCACACGCTCTTGGAAACACTAGAATTCTTGGAAAGAAAATCACACCCTCTCGGAAACACTGCAACGGCCGCACTGAAGTACTGTTCAGATCAAGTAAAACACCATCAAGAGGCAAGAAAGCCATCATCAAATAGGACTTAAAAGCCAGTCAATGAGTTTGGGTGGTTCTTTTGGTTTGGTGGTGAAAGGATCCATAAGAATGTTCCAACTGTTTTTTAAGCTTTTTCATGATATTAATTTGTAGTTGTGGTTTTTATAATTTATCACGGTGATATTTGCAGGGTTTTTCTTTTTGTTTTGCTTTCTTGTTATAAAGGAACAGTCACACAATCCCCTGTTCCGCCTCCCCCCTTCTTCTTTATTCCTTTTGTTTTTAATTGTTTATTTAGAGGATTGGCTGGTCGGTTGGTTGGTAAAGTGATTGGCTGGCTGGCTGGTTGGTAAAGTGGTTAGCTGGCTGGTTGAATGGTTCGTTGGTTGGATTATGTTTGCTTTGGATGAGTGGTTAAAAAAAGGTGAATCGATGGTTGGCTGTTTTGTTTGATCTCAACAAATGAACTCTTAGTGGAAGCTGGATTCTTTTCATGTAAAATCATATTGAGAATTTCTTTGTGCCTTTCATTGCCTTGATGTTGTTGTGAACATTCTTTGTAAAGTTGCTGTGTTGTTTGTGCCAAGTAATGATACAAGTGCTGTTGATCGTTTCGTATGCTTTTACCACTGCCACTGTCTTGGCACTCGAAATATGATCAAGCTTTCAAAGCGCATTTTTGAGGTGATGAGGTATTTCAAAGAGATCAGGTTTCGTGACGTAATCAGCAGCAGCAGCAGCAACAACAACAACAACACACACACATACAAGAACACACATACATATGCACGCACGCACGCACGCAAACACACACACACACACACACTCACACACACGCACACACACACACGCACACACACACGCACACACACACACACACACTCACACACACGCACACACACGCACACACACACACGCACACATACGCACTCACACACGCATTCACAACACACACACACACACACACACACACACACGCACACACACGCACACACACGCACACACACACACACACTCACACACACGCACACACACGGACGCACACACACACAGAGGGTTTTTTTTCAAAAGTTTGAAAACTAACACACAAAATATGACTCCTGTAACTGAACTGAGAGGCTTTTTTTACCTTTTCTTTTATTCTAGTGAAGAAAAGAAACTACAAAACTGCAATCGCGTCTCTGTTGCTATACATGTTTTTTTGTTTTGTTTTGCTTTGAACCCTCAGAATGGGTTTTAAACGGGGCTTGTGACCCAGAAATGTCAACATTTCTTCTTCCTATATGCCTTTCAGTTTGTGTCTGTTCGTTTGACTGTCTCTCTGTGTATCATTTGCCTGCCTGTATGACTGTCTGTGTATCTGTATGGTTGTGTGCTTTTAATGTTTTTATACCAGCGAGCCTGCACCAGACGTGGACAGTGCCCTTAATCTTCGTTCGCGAAGCCAAGCCATGATGATGAGTTGTAATAAACAGAACCTTCTTTACGAGAGAGAGAGAGAGAGAGAGAGAGAGAGAGAGAGAGAGAGAGAGAGAGAGAGAGAGAGAGAGAGAGAGAGAGAGAGAGAGACAGAGACAGAGACAGAGACAGAGACAGAGACTGAGAGAGTCAGTGAAATTGATATCTGCAGCTTCAATAGTAGAACCAAGTGTGCAGAATTTGGCTGAAAGAATCAGGTTCCACAGAAAGAACATGTTGTCATGATAATGTCACAACCACCACAACACCATCTTTGTTTGAAACTAAGTTACTAAGGTGGGATAAATGGGGGTCAAAACTGACGAAATTTTGTTTACAAGCCCATGTTAAAAGTCATGCCATATATTGAAAGGGCATTGCTTGTAAAGCCTAAAAATCAAAGAATTACTCAGTTTTCTGCACTGTTGCCATGGAAACAATCCAATATGGCCACCCAAACTAAACGTTTCAAATTCTAAACATTTTTATTTATAACAAATAGAAGTAACCTCTTTGTACAGACATGTTTTACAACATGAATTTAAATTTACCCAGGGAGAGCTCCATAAATGTGTGCAGCATTTGTTTTCTAAAAAAAATGATTTGGGGCTCTTTTGGACCCCTGTCTAACCGTGTCATGGTATGTCACTTAGGCAAAATCAAGGAAACATCAAAAACCGGTATGCCCAGGTCACCATCACAGTCAGACCACAAGATTACATGCTATACCGTCAAGATGGATCGTCACCTTCTGGTTCACGTATCCTGTGGCCTAATCAACCGTAAGGAAACCACTGAGGATTTTGTAACCAGCTTCCTCCACTCTAGCTTTCCGTTGTATGTCGTTCCATTCAAGGCCTGTACTGTCCACTCTCTCGTGTTGTCTTGCTATCATTTTTTTCTGTCTGCCTCTTCGTCTTACCCCTAGTTCTGTTCCCTGTGGGACAGTCTTGGCCAGTCCAGATGTTCATGTAACGCACTCATTCCACTTCCATTTGCATTTTTTCACTGAAGTCTGACGCTCTCAGTCTCGTGACTGACCTTTACAAAAGATCCAAAGTGTCTCAGCCATCAGGATTCACACCGAAGTCCTCTTGTTAAACGATTGCTTCTGAAATGGGTCACCTAATTTTGTTTATTTAGGTTGGGCCGCTCACAAGCAACTCAACTTATTCCAACTCAACTGTCTCTATTGCTGTTGTCTGGGTAGGAGCTCCATGCAATACCACGAGGGCTTGTCAATTTTTTCTCTGTCTCTGCTGAGTTATACGATCTCCTGTAACCCTCCCAGACCACGGATATCAATAATGACGGCAGCGTCTGATGTTGGTGGTCTGCCTCTTTTCCTTCCACATAAGCAACTA
>CM060335.1:50143834-50148834 GCA_030674155.1 Stramonita haemastoma
GATGGTTGGAGTGTGAGGAATGGTTTTCATTCTTTTTGTGTTTGTCTATTTGTTTTATTTTTGTTTTGTTTTTCATGGTGTTTTTTTTGGTTGGGTTTATTATTTTTGTTTTACATCTGACTTAACATGTTATGGTGTTTCATCTCTGTCTATCATTGACGGTGTGGGAGTTTGTATGCTAGAGCACGTGTGTATGTGTGTGTGTGTGTCTGTCTGTCTGTCCGTCTGTTTGTCTGTCTGTGTCTGTTTCTGTGTCTGTGCGCACTCACAGAAAAAAGTTTGGCTGAAATTGGGAAAGAGCATGAAGCAGACACAGGAAAAGGAAAAATGACTTTGGCTAAAAGATCCACTTTGTTTTAAGAGGACTTGACTTCTGGGATTAACAAAAAGAGATTGTCTTTCTCTTCTGTATTTTTGTTTGTGTAATAAATCTATTAAACTTTTCTACTTTATCTGAAGGAATTAATTCTGGGCTGGTCTAGCCATAAAAACACGAACCTAGATTTTTTTCTTATCTTTTTTTTCTCAATTCATTTTTAGAAGCTTGATTTGTACTGTTCCAGTGCTTGGGGGTTTCCTGTAGATCGTTATAGAGCTTTCACATTTTAAACCTGGTACATTTGTGCCATCCACTAAACAATTTAAAATGGTCATCCTCAAAGTGATGCGCTCGTGATCTGCTGACCGGGATTCAAATCTCAATCAAGTGGTTGTTTTTTTTCTCTGGAGTTAACATCAGTGCCGACTCCCACGCTCCCCACCCCTCCAATAAGTTCTTCCGATGAGACCATAAACCGAGGTCTAGTGTGCGAACGCACGCAGAACATCTTGTGCACACGTTAAAATCCGTTCCGCTTTTCAGAGGAGTAGGAATGGATGACAAAATTACAAAATTACATACACACGGGGACTGGATGTAAAAAGGCACATGAGTGCTTATGCCATTATCTTCGAATTAAAAGACAGAACAAAGAATTTTTTTAAAAATCAAAATGTGGCGACGTTAAATATGGGGAAAAGGTCAGATACGAAACTCTCTCACCATTGGTAATCCTGAGAGATGTAGCGGGGAACGAACATACAGATGGTGGTCATCAGCTATTTTACCATCACAATAACTGACCCACGTGCTAACAAAGCCGCGTTTTCACCAACACTGGTATAACTATATGGAACCTTAGTTTACCGTCTCGTCTGAGGAAAGGCAGGGGAAGAGTTTCAAAATCTATTTTTTAAAAAGGCGTCCCATAGCCTATCTGGTCGTAGGAGAACCAGGCATCAGAAACCTCAGCTTCTCTAGGGGCCATCATGTTGAGGGCGGCACCCATCTCCTCTCCCTCGCTACTTTACTTTCCCTGACCCTAAAGAGGGCAGGTACCATTTCCAGATGGGTAAATTGGGGGATTGTACTGAAGTAAGGTGCGCGAACGGTCACCCATCCAATTGGTAACCACACTCATTGCTGCTTAAAACCTAGGCTGGGGGAAGTGAGAGCTTTGACCACTGAGCTATCCTGTCCCCAGAATCCATGTTTACCCAGGAAAAAAATCTACTCTACTCCACTGAGCAAGCTGAGTGGAGACTCAAAGTCACTTGGTCCAGTATTTGCTGTAATCACTGAGCCACCGTGGTACCAACTGTTATATTCATCCTGGAGTTGGTGGCAGTCAGTGACCCCCTCTGTAAGGTCAACGTCAACAGCTAAGAGAAGAGGTCAAAGGGTCAGAGGGCGGGTCAACATCCCGCCATGTCTGGACGCACCAAGGGAATGAACTGGTGTGGGATGATTTCATTACAGAATTCCCAGGAGAGGACAACCGCTGCAGAAATGTGTTGGCATGATATTGCGATGTTCCTTCTTGGATTTCAAAATACAGGCGGGCGGAGGGTCCCCTGAAATGAATAAAAAAAATGGGGGTCATTGTCCTCCCTCTCTCCTCGTCAGAATACAGGCCTGTACAATACAGAAAGGGCATAATGTGTTCCGTTTTGTTATGATGTTATGTTATATGTGCACAATCTACATCTGTACACCCAAAGTCAGAATTTGACTACCTTAATTATGGGTAAAAGCGGTGGTGTATGCAAACAACTCACCACTGCTAAACTTCAAGAGTTCTAGTAAAGGAGAGAAAACACACATTCAAACAAAAAAGACCACATTGATGTCTTCTTTCGTTTTGTATCAGTCAGTCGAAGTCACTGTCATACCTGAGTCTTATCACTGATTAAATTCTTTTCTAGTTGTGGTTTATTAAAATTTAGAACCGCTACCACCACCCAACCCTTGGAGGTATACACTCCTGCACCCCCTCCCCTTGTGTGTGGTGTGTGTGTGTGTGTGTGTGTGTGTGTGTGTGTGTGTGTGTGTGTGTGTGTGTGTGTGTGTGTGTGTTTGCATGGTTGTGTTTGTGTGTGAGTGTGTGTGTATGTGTGTGTGTGTGTGTGTTTGTATGGTTGTGTTTGTGTGTGATTGTGTGTGTGTGTTTGCATGGTTGTGTTTGTGTGTGATTGTGTGTGTGTGTGAGTGTGTTGCTTGGGAATGTAAGAACTTGTCTTTGACAATGGGTGAAAAGAATCCATGCAGAGTTCACACACACATACACACACACACGCGCGCGCGCGCGTGCGCACACAACACACACACAACACACACACAAACACACCCATACCCACACCGACACCTATACCTACACACAAACAAACAAACAAACAAACAAACACCCACACCTACACTCACACACACAAACACACACAAACACACCCACACTCACACACACACACACGCGCACGCACGCACACACACACAAACACACACACACATTTACACACACACACACATTTACACACACACACACATACACACACACACACACACACACACACACACACACACACACACACACACACACACACACACACACACACACACACACACACACACACACACACGCCACACACACACACCAACACAAATTATTCCGGTCTTTCTTCTCACACAAACTGCTGTTAATTAAATTCCCAAGACAAGCAAAAGGAACCAACCCTCTTCAAACACACTCTCCACAGAGTGTCAACAGAAACAGTTTTCTCATGGCTTTGCCAGTCAGCACGAAAAGAGAGTTTTCTCAGTACCCTGCCTCCCTCTCTGCCTCCCTCCCTCTCTGCCTCCCTCCCTCCCTCTTTGTGCACTATATTTATTTTCACCAGAAGTCCAGCACTGTCACTGTCACCACTGAGCTACCTTTTTTTTTTTCAAATTTTCAAACGCATTTCCTCTCATCCCTTTAGGGATATTGAAGATTTCATATAACTTCAATAAACAAAATCATAACTGAACAACAACATACATGCGCCATGTAACTGAATATTTGAACAATTACTATAGAGCAAAACAAAGTTCTACGTTTACACATATCAAACTCTTTGAACGAAGTTTACGGGTTGTTTCTGATAATACCAATCATTTTAACAACATTGAGCAGAGACTTCTTTTTTTGGTGAAGAAAGGAGTTGTTCATACTTCAAAGTGTTTGGATGTTTAGCGTAATATTTTGGTAAACATTTTTTTTTTTACGAGAGTTTCGTTAAACATTGGACAAATAAAAATTTTGTGAAACTGCTCACCAATATCACCACTATAGCATTTTGTAGGTATCTTTCATTTGTTTGAATTCCCTCAAAATGTAGGATATTGATCGGCAGATTGTTGTAATTCTTTTAACAGAATCGAACAGCCCTGCCTGCACTTTTCCCCATGGCGGGTGTGGCAGTCTCTGACCTGTGTCTGGGAGGTCAGAACCAACCGCCAGAGAAACGGATGAGGGGTCAGAGGGCATGTCAACATCCCACAATGCTCCGAGGAAGCAAGGGAGGGAAGTGGTGTGGGATGATTTCATTATCCAATTCCCAGATGAAGGCCAGGACTGGAGGACCCCATTTGCCGTGTAGTGTGGGGGTGATTTCATTATTTCTTTCCTAGTTGATGCAGACTGCTAAGGAATCGTGTTTGCGTGATAAGTTATTTTGTCATTATTTTTTTTTGTAAGATGAACAGCTGAGCCATGGTTTATATCGTGAGAGATTATTGAGGGGAGGGGGAAGGGGTGGTGTAGATTTTGGTATCAGATGGGGTAGTTCTTTTTATACTGCAGTTTACGTCACAAATGGAACAAACAGCAGCAGCAAAAATAGCAACAGCAGCAACAGTAATGTACACTAAAAACAAGCAGAAACAAAATCAAAAGATGTAATTTCTGTGATGCTTCTGCACAGACACACATGAATTCAATAAATTAGTTTTTTGTGTAGATTATGTGGGTTGCAAGTCTAAATGTATAAAGCATACTTGTTCAAGAACCCTACTTTGTGTGTATGTATTCAGAATATATGCACACAACATATGTCTATATCTGTGAAAGCACACTCACATACTATAAAGGGAGAACCTAGTGGTTACAACATTGAGTTCGCAATCTAACGACCTGGGTTTGAAGCCCGTTGAAAGGGATAATATTATTTTCCCCATGGAGTTAAAATCAGTGCAGACCCCACTCACCCAACAGTCCTTCGGATTAGACTATAAACCGAGGCCCCATTTGCGAGCGCAGCAGAACATCTTGCACACATGTTAAATCCTGTTCCGCTTTTGTAAGAGTAAGCCATTGCCTGAGCAACCCAAAATATTGTTAAAATATAGAAAAACGCATACATGGATAGAAACAGATATCGTTAGTGATTCACACAGGGCTGAGAAGATGAGAATAAGGGAATGAGGGGTGAGCGATGGGGGTAGGGGCGGGGTGTGTTAGAATGAATTGGTTGGGAAAGAGCAGGAGAGGCGAATTGGGGTGAGTGGGTCATTCATAACATGTGATCAACTGATTACTTCGTTTTGCCTGGCCAGGCCATAGGCCACAGCTGTCAATTAATGACAACGACTTGAGGGAGGGAGGCACAGAGAGACAGAGAGATAAAGAAAGAGACAGACAGACAGACGA
>CM060335.1:50153834-50163834 GCA_030674155.1 Stramonita haemastoma
TCACCATGCCAAACACATTTTATCAATTCATGTTTTGGTTCGTAGCTTTGTGCTTGGAAATGTTTCGTACCCTATTTCATCTGTAAGATTATTTGGAAATTCTGTGAAATGGGTCTTAATAGTATACCTTAGGGCCGTTTATTCTATCTGTTTATACAAAAGTCTTTACCATAGTTGCTGAGTGTTGATAATGTTTTGTTATTGTATAATATAAATGATATAAATGCGTTGATGCATAAACTCTGCTAAAAATAGGATTGAATGATTAACTGATTATAGATGTCATCATGTTGTTGGTTTTGCTATCACGTTGTGATGTAAACAGTGAAGCTTGCTGCGTGACTGACAAAACCCACATCCCATGAGTGACAAATAAAAAAGTGCTAGTTGTTGTGAATTTACATCTTGGCTCTATATTTAATCATCCAACAAAATTTAAATCTAACCTACAGTGGTTCCGTTTAGGAAAAAAACCCCAACAATTTGAAAACAACCAACCCTAAAATCGAACAGTGTACTGCATACAATTTGGTAATGATGAAACTATGAGGGTAATCCACATTTTCTTTTTTAAAAAAACTTTTGTGTGCTGTTTCTATCATAAACTGTCAAGGAAATCTGGAAAGCAAGAACTACATCAGAAAATGGATCAGAACAAATATTCAAGGCTAATAGAAAGAGGAAAATTAAGGAAGTAGCTGTCAACAACACCTGGACACATACCGAAAAAGCCAAGGAACATAAAGTATATCCTAAGGGAGGTGGGATAGCCTAGTGGTCAGAACACTGCGCTCGCAATTTGACAACTCGGGTTCGATTCCCGTTCAAGGGGATTTTTCGGATGAGACTATAAACCAAGGCACCATGTGCAAACGCACGCAGAACATCTTGCGCACACGTTAAATCCTGTTCCGCTTTTCTAAGAGGAGGCCATTATGTGTTGGTGGGAACAGATGATATTTCCAAAACTGCATACACACGGGGACTGGATGCAAAAAAGCACATGGGTGCTTATTCCGTTATCCTTGATATAAAAGAATAAATAAATGAATAAATAGATAAATACATAAATAAACAATAACTTTTTAAAATCCTTAATGAATAGAACAACATTGAAGACAACACCACCAAAGAGAAAACACAGCTCCACAGAGACAGTGGCAGCGGAAGAATGAAGCAGCTCATCCAGGAAGCCTTTTTTAGATGACCCACATGTAGCACCAAGAAGATGTCAGAAAGTTTCAACAAAACAGAATATGCCATGAACAGGACAAACTAAAAGTAGGCCATTGAGTGCCAGTGGGAGCAGATGATAAGATTTACAAAACCGCATACACACGGGGACGGGATGTGAAAAAACACACGAGTGGTTATGAAGATTATCCAAGAGAAAAAAATGCAGATCAGCTAAATCACCTTCAACACTGGTCTAGACACTGCCAAACACTGTTCATTTCCCCAACAATCTAAGTGTGAAATAAATTTGTAATAAATGAATAAATAAATAAATAAGTAAGTAAATAAATAAATAAATAAATAAATGAATGAATACATACATACATACATACATACATACATACATACATACATACATACATACATACATACATACATACATACATACATAAATAAATAAATAAATAAATAAATAAATAAATAGTTCAGCAGATCTGACACCCCTCATGAACAAAGCGCGTGGTTAGAAGAGATGGAGAGTGTATCTAACAGTCACTGGAAAACAGGGCTGGATAGATCGATCGATCGATCGATCGATCGATCGATCTATCTATCTATCTATCTATCTATCTATCTATCTATCTATCTATCTATCTATCTATCTATCTATCTATCTATCTATCTATCTATCTATCTATCTATCCATCTATCTATCTATCCCTTAATCTGGCTACCATTGGGGCACCCCTGAAGACTTGACAACCAGTTCCCTCCATTCCTCTCTCTGTTCTGCCTTTCTCAAAGTTTCGTTGAGTTCTAGGCCTGTCCATTCACTGATGTTGTCCTCCCATCTCTTCCTTGGTCTGCCTCTTTTTCTTCCTCTTTGGATAGTCAGTGCCTTGCAGTAATGTTTTTTGCAAGTCCTTTTGATCTTGTGACATACCCGCGCCATTGACTTTTATGTTTAAGTTCAAGTAGGGTTGGACAGATGCTGACAGTAAATCCTGAACTGGCAAGCCACGGAACTTTTAGCATCAGCTGAAGAGCATTTCTGTTGTCTTCTCTTCTTTCATTCTCAGAGGAGTTGCCAAGTACTGCACTACATGTCCTTCGGATGAGACTATAAACCGAGGTCCCGTGTGTAAACGCACGCAGAACATCTTGAGCACAAGTTAAATCCTGCTCCGCTTTTCGTAAGAGTAGGCCATTGTGTGCCGGTGGGAATAGATGACATTTACAAAACTGCATACACACGGGGACTGGATGTTATAAAAAGCACATGACTGCTTACTCTATTATCTTCCATATAAAAGAATAAATAAATAAATTAACTGCATTGTTCAGGCCACTTGTCCTAAGCCAGGTGAACCTTATCGGGTACTTCCCTCTCCAGGTACTGGGTATATCCCGGGTATAGTAGTGTTTCTGCAATCCACCCAGCGCTGATATGAATGTGCGATCTTATGCTTTTATGAGCATATCAATTGGTCATCTGCATGCGTATAATTATACACATGTGTACTGTACATACATGTATATCGTATAAGACAATAAACCGAGGTCCCCTGTGCGAACGCACGCAGAACATCTTGCGTACACATTAAATCCTGTTCCGCTTTTCGTTAGAATAGGCCAAAAAGAATAAATAAATAAATAAAAATGTCGTGCATACATCGCGTGTGTACGTATGAAGAACATCTGGCAATCTGACAATCAGCATGATAGATACGTCAACTTCAGTGGAGTGGTGAAGTAGGCCTTAATTAATCTTATTTTACATAGCTAAGACCTGGGAGCCTGCCAGCATCATTACCAAAAGAATCAAGGCTTTCACACACACCTGCTGCAGAAAAATGCTCCCATTTTCACCACCCTTACAAAAACTGGTGAATTAGATTATGGCAGCATGCAACGTGGCATAATTATTCATATATATATATATATAATATATATATATATATATATATATATATATATATATATATATATATATATATATAATATATATATATATATATATATATATATATATGTGTGTGTGTGAGTGTGTGTGTGTGTGTGTGTGTGTGTGTGTGTGTGTGTGTGTGTGTGTGTCTGTCTGTCTGTCTGTCTGTCTGTCTGTCTGTCTGTCTGTCTTTTGTGTGTTTGTGTAAATAAAAATATGTGAGGCAGGAAAGGACAAAGGAGTCAGAAGTTTCAAGAATGTTTTTTGTTCATTTTTCTTTCTTTTGTTAGATTGTTTGTGTTATGTTGTTGTTTTTCCTGAAGGAGAGATGGGTCTTGCTTGTTTCTTTTAAGAATATTTTTAGATGTTTACTTAACCTGAAGGAGGCAGGCCCCCCTTTACCTCTCTTAGAGGCGCATTCCTAACGTGCAATGTGAGATTACCTCGTTACTGGAGGAGTACCTGTTTTGTCAGGGTACCTGTCTTCAGGCCCCAGTCAAGTGTGGAACGCCAACCAATGATGAAGTCTCAACTCGGAGGCAGAAATATGTGTTGTTGCTACTGAAAGTGTTCACGCTGTACCGTACCGTGTCTAGGGGCCCATAAATCTTGATCTTTGAGGAGATAATAATAATGACCTTTTCATCGGCTTATGATGTACTATAGAACAAACATTACACACACACACATATTATATACAGAGAGAGAGAGAGAGAGAGAGAGAGAGAGAGAGAGAGAGAGAGAGAGAGAGAGAGAGAGAGAGAGAGAGAGAGAGAGAGAACACTGAACACTGAACACTGAAATGATTTAATTGCACATCGGCCTTAGGCCACAATACAATATGGGGAAAAAAGGAAAGTAGGAAAAATATCTGACATAACAGGACATATATGAATTCTACAATCACTGGTTGACTTAAGCTTATACATCTCATACCCACTACAGTTCAAATCTTCAGGACAGTTGTCCAACCACAATTTACATTTCACTTTCACTGTAATGATTTGAATCATAGACATTAGTATAGAAGTGGGAAATAAGGAAAAACATAGTCATGATACATTCTTGATAATACGCGATATAGATAGAGGTGAGCGTGTTCAGACAGACGTACATCACATGATTACTTAATAGACTTATAGTATTTTTTCCGCCTATTGATTGCATGGAACACAAATTTAGATAAATTGTATCTGTGGATAGGATCAGTGGCTCTAAGTAGCAAATGCAAAGAAAGTTTTTTGATTCTCTTAGGAATTTTACTCTTAAATCTTCATACACAGCACAAATAAACACAAAATGGTTTTCGTTTTCAATTTGGTTCTTACAAAATGGACAGAATTTATCATGAACAGGTTCACTATAGCGATGTACATTGTTATTAAGTGGGAGTACATTAAATCTTAATTGCATAATGGCAACACGAAGACAATAATTTTCAACATCTAGTACATAACTTTCTTTTTCGAAAATAGTCTTAAATGATCTATATTGTTGATACCTATCACGATCTCTTATAGTTCCTGACCATTCTTGAATAAACAAATCAATGAGTCTCTGTTTAAATATGTTTAGAAACCTTTTGACATCCCCAACACCCTGTTGCAACCAAACAATGTTAAATCCAGAGAGAGAGAGAGAGAGAGAGAGAGAGAGAGAGAGAGAGAGAGAGAGAGAGAGAGAGAGAGAGAGAGAGAGAGAGAGAGAGAGAGAGGAGAGAGAGAGAGACCTTCTTATGGGTGGAGTATGTTGAAAATGACTTGTATATTGTCAGCGAAGTGTTAACAACGTCTAAAAAGAATCAAACGGTGAAGCTAGTGAATCAAAATGCCTTGAATCAAAATGTTTCAACTGTGTGTGTAAGTGTATGTGTATGTGTTTGTTTAAGTGTATATGTGCGTGCATATGTGTGTGTGTGAGTGCGCGCACGCGCGCGCGCGCGTGTGTGTCTGTGTATATGTCTGTGTGTGTCTATGTGTGTGTCTCTGTCTGTGTGTCCCTGTGTGCGTTTCTGTGTGTGTCTGTGTGTGTCTGTGTGCGTGCACGCGTGCGTGTGTGCATGCCTGTGTGTGTGTGTGTGTGTGTGTGTGTGTGTGTGTGTGTGTGTGTTTGTTGTGTTGCTGTTGTTGTTGCTGTTGTCACTGTTGTTAAATGGTGATGTCAAGGGTAACCATGCATTCACACGCCGTTGATAACTGCTGTATAAGCTTGGATTGCATTCTTCATTTTTTCTAAACTGATAAAGCAACTGCTGAGTTATTATTCTACATGATCTATCTGTGAATTTACAAAATAAACTGAAATTTCTGCACCCCTGTACTTCTGTGTCGTTTTACTAATCGCACAAAAATGCCATAGTGAAAGAAAGATAGCATCCACAAAAGTAATGGATGCATTGTGATGTATGCACTGCCTCTGTAGGTACTAATACCACTATCTGGCCTATGTAGAAAGTAATATCACTACTATCCTGCCTCTGTAAGTAAGAATATCCCTATCCTGTCTCTGTGGGTAGTAATATCACTATCCTACCTCTATAGGTAGTAATATACTTATTCTGCCTCTGTAGGTACTAATATCATTAGCCTGCCACTGTAGGTACTAATATCACTACTACCCTGGCTCTGTATGTAGTAATATCACTTGTTCTGCCTCTGTATGTAGTAATATCACTTGTTCTGCCTCTGTATGTAGTAATATCACTTGTTCTGCCTCTGTATGTAGTAATATCACTTGTTCTGCCTCTGTAGGTAGTAATATCACTTGTTCCGCCTCTGTAGGTAGTAATGTCACTTGTTCCGCCTCTGTAGGTAGTAATGTCACTTGTTCTGCCTCTGTAGGTAGTAATGTCACTTGTTCTGCCTCTGTAGGTAGTAATATCACTTGTTCTGCCTCTGTATGTAGTAATATCACTTGTTCTGCCTCTGTAGGTAGTAATATCCCTTATTCGTCCTCTGTAGGTAGTAGTTTCACTATCGTGCACAAATATATCCCCCAAGCCAAGAAAACCTCAGGGGAAAGTTTCAGGACAAAGCCTCTGCCCCCAGTGGGTGATAGAGGAATGCTGATTACACGTGGCAGCGTTTTAAAAGCTGTCTCCTCTCGGAGCAGAACACTTTCTCCATGTTACCTGCACCATCCCCCGCCCCTCTTTACCGTTCCTGCCTACCCTCCTTTATCCCCATTTTTCTTCATGTTTCAGTTCCCAACCTTGCGCTGGTAACGATGAAGTTCACCCTACTTCCTTTGTGAGATTATTCTAGAATTTTATTTCTGTTAGATGTGTTGAAATACTGCTGCTTTCGCAGAGCACAAATCCAACATCTCTTAGTCAAGTGTCCTAAATTTAGAGCTTTTTTCTTTTACCTCGTCCACGTGTGGTCAGTTATGTTATAATTAGCACTAGCTGGACCCATCTGGGCTGGGCTGGGCTGGATTAATTAGCAGCTGAGAGGAGCTGAAAGTGAGGAAAACTGATAGATGTGCTTTAGGCTACTTTTTGGTCCGACTGTACATTAACTGTTTGCAAGAGTCCCCAATAAGCATTTTATACTCCTATGCTTTTCAAATAGTATATATATTCTGTTTCCTCGGTTAGACCTTTGAAGTTCACTAAGGGTGATAGTTTACGTATGCGACCGTTTTCCCCCACAGTGAAGATTTTTGCTAAACGTTTTCGAGAATAGATAGATGATACAATAATTATGGGTGAATATGTATTCCTAGCCGCCGCTGTAGTCTAGTGGTTAGGGCGTTGGACTCGTAATCTAAAGGTTGCGGGTTCGATCCCAGCTTTCGGCTATGGCGTTGTGCCCTTGGAAAAGGCACTTTACAGCTATTTTCTCACCCCACCCAGGTGTAAAAGGGGTACCAACCTTGTGTTGGGGATTAACCCTGCGATAGACTGGCGTCCTATCCAGGGGGGAGTCTATGACTCTCAGTCGCTTAACGCCACAGAAACCGGGATAAACACCGGCCTGATGAGCCTTAGGCTCGGAACAGACTTTGATATGTATTCCTGGAAAAATTGGTGGACACAAGAGAAATTCCAGCGGATTTTTGTTATAATTTCTTACTTCAAAATGTCATCCCAATTTACAGATCAAAGGTTGCTATATAACAACCACAAACAACAAAGCCTTGGAATAAGCAGATAGATTGTTTCGAAGTACAAGTTATCATGGAATAGCATTAGGTCATAGTCTAAATCACTGCATAATACCAACACTATCCTAAGCTGGCAGAACATAACTGTTTTGGAAAAAAAGATGAATTCTGCTCTTTTCTGTGTATTGCTATAAATGGTAAACTGGCGACAATTTAAATTAAGGAAACAAAGAACTCTTTCTGTGTTTTTGCTCTAACATTGCCCAGTCGTGAAAAGCTGGAACAATGAAGCACAGCGCGTTGTGTGTGTGCGTGTGTGTGTGTGTGTGTGTGTGTGTGTGTGTGTGTGTGTGTGTGTGTGTGTGTGTGTGTGTGTGTGTGTGTGGTGTGTGTGTGTGTGTGTGTGGTGTGTGTGCGTGTGTGTGTGTATGTGTGTGTATGTGTGTATGTGTGTGTGTGCATGTGTGCATGTGCGTGCGTGTGTGTGGGAGAGAGAAAGGGAGAGACATAGACAGAGATGCATACATACATACAGACAGACAAACAGACAGAGACAGAGATAAAAGCAGAGAGACAGGGAGTGAGAGAGAGAGAGAGAGAGAGAGAGAGAGAGAGAGAGGAGAGAGAGAGAGATAGAGACAGAGAGAGACAGAGACACAGGCAGACAAACAGACAGAGACAGATACAAAAGCAGAGAGAGAGAGAGAGAGAGGAGAGAGAGAGAGAGAGAGAGAGAGAGAGAGAGAGAGAGAGAGAGAGAGAGAGAGAGAGAGAGAGAGAGACAGAGACAGAGACAGAGAGACAGAGAGACAGAAGACAGAGAGAGAGAGAGAGAGAGAGAGAGAGAGAGAGAGAGAGAGAGAGAGAGAGAGAGAGCAAACAGAAGAAGAATGGAACCATAATACCAGGATGTGGAGGAAATGCCTTGGATAGCGTTCTATGCTGGTTCTTTTTTTTGTTTTCTTTTGACAGGAGAAGGCTTTATATCATTTTCGTTATTTAGTATAGTAGCTGTTCAGGTGTTTCTTTAACCTGCATGAAGCACTCTTTGTCCTCCGCTGTAGGCACAGTCCAAGCATAGGATGTGAGATTACCTCATTATTGGCAGACAGCTTTTGTACCTGTCCCCAGGTTGAACCCAGGTGTGCAATGCTACCTAGTCCTCAGGCCTTCATTCTGAGACCCTTGTGTCTGGTTCCACGCAGTGTACTCAGTTTAGCTGTATCTAGGTGCTTTTAATGTTATCTTGATGTCTGCAGATGAGTCCCTGACTTATTCACAGAGTGCACGCAAGTGTGTGTGTGTGTGTGTGTGTGTGTGTGTGTGTGTGTGTGTGTGTGTGTGTGTTAGAGTGTGTGTATGTGTGTGTGTGGTGTGTGTGGTTGTGTGTGTTGTGTGTGTGTGTGGGGATGTTGTGTGTGTGTGTGGTGTGTGTGTAGTGTGTGTGTGTGTGTGTGTGTGTGTGTGTGTGTGTGTGTTGTGTGTGTGTGTGTGTGGTGTGTGTGTGTGTGTGTGTGTGTGTGTGTGTGTGTGTGTGTGTGTGTGTGTGTGTGTGTGTGTGTGTGTGTGGCTTGCTTGCTTGCTCGCATGTTTCTGTATATGTTAGCATACTTATGCCAAATACACGAATGTACAACAATAGCTGTACATATGGACAAGTAGAAATGCATTCACTATTTTCTATGCACAATGGAGCTTCTACTATGCTTCTGTGTCCTTTCTTGATTACCTTTAACAACATAGTGGTATGCCATTCCTACATATTTTATTTGCTAGGCAGTCCTAGCTATCAATGCCTTGATTAGATTGTCTTCCTTTAATCTTTTCATTTACACTCAGTTGCTTTTCCTACACACGCTAAGCTTACTTTCAGTGTTTGCAAAACAACGAAGCAGTAAATCAAAACACCTGTGGATCAGTGAGTGTGTACTGTACTGTACTGTCCTATACTGTGAGCCATCTCTTTGTTGGCAGTAGCACGTGCGATCCTCGAGTGCAGACAAGACCCGTAACTTGGGTACTGAACAAGTTCTTTGATGACCCAGTCCCCTGCACCCAACACGTGATGTCAAGTGTTGATGGAGTGTGGCAGCTCTGCTCAAAGCTGTTTGTTATTTGGGAAGAAAGTACAGTTCTTGTTACATTACGCCACTGGCACTTTTTTCCCGTTTATAGTTTGTTGTTTTACAGACATGGTAGTAATAAAGACTTGCTGTAGTCAGGGTCATGGTATTCCTCTTTGTTCACAAAACTACTGTATCAGAGATGTTCAAACGTTGAACAGGTGTGTCTATTTGGGGGAAGGGATGGGGAGAGGGGTAGGGGAGAGGGGGAGTTTGAGGAAAGAATCTTATTAGTTTTGTTTTTTTGGTTAGTTGTTGTCTTTTGGGGGGAAGAGGTGGTAGATTGATGACTTTGGTTGTTTTTATTGTTATGTTGGGCTGTTGACTTTTCCTTTTTTTTATTGGAAAGGGGGGATATTTTTTTAGTTACTTAAGTGTTTGAAGCATCTTTTTTTCCTCTCTGAAAGGCACATTCCAGACATACAGTGTGAGATTACCTCATTACTGGCAGAGGCTTTTTGTAGGTGTACCTGTCGTCAGGCTGTAATCAGCTGTGAAAAGCAAGTTAGTCATGAATCTTCAATTCCAACACTGTTTGCTCCATATACTCATTTCCATGTGTATAGATGCTCCTATATTTTGATCTTTATACAGAAATCCCTTTACATACACAGGACATTTTTGGGTCTTGGTATCTACTCATTGCATT
>CM060335.1:50186334-50188834 GCA_030674155.1 Stramonita haemastoma
ACACACACACACACACACACACACACACACACAACAACACACACACAACACACACACACACACACACACACACACACAAAATTGCGCTTACATCGACACACATCCATTTTTTGTACAAGAGGAGACCAATTATGCTGGTGGCATGGCTGACACAAACATACCCAGCATGCAGAGTGCTGCATGGCGAGAGATGGGCTATGCCAGGTGTAAATTGCCCGCGAACAGTTTCAGTGACGGGTATGGCTCTTTAAAAAAGATTAGGGATTAAGAATGAAAGATGAAAACGGAGAAAGAAAGGAAGAAAAGAAGATGACGACATGTGGTTCATTTTGGTAGCTGATGGTCACTGACAGAAGTGATAGGTTTAGGGCTGGAGAAGTTTATGACTTGAACAACTTTTCCCTTTTTTCTATCATACCTTACTTTTTCATCTGGGGTAAATGTGTTAGATCGTACAAGGTATGGTGGCTGTAGTGTGTCTGAGTTAGGCTATATACAATTTTTGAAAGAGACTATATACAGTCTTTGAAAAAGACTATAATGCAATATTTGAAAGAGATTATATACAATTTTTGAAAAAGACTATATACGATTTTTTAAACAGATTATATACGATTTTTGAAAGAGACTTTACACGATTTTTGGAAGAGATTATAATGATACGATTTTTTAAAAAGGCTATATACAATTTTTGAAAGAGACTCTATGTATATCTTTGAAAGAGACTATATACACTTTTTGAAAGAGACTATATACGAATTTTGAAAGAGACTTAATACAATTTTTGAAAGACATTATAATTATACGATTTTTGAAAAAGACTATATACAATTTTTGAAACAGACTACAATTATGCAATATCTCAGTAAGACACATCAATTATATGAAAGAGACTGTGTAAAATATTTGAGAAGAGACTGTATGCAATCTTACAATGAGACTATACGAAATCTTTGAATAAGACCAGAATATCTTTGAATGAGACTATACACAATGCTTGAATGAGCCTCTATCAAATATTTGAAAGAGACTATATGCAATCTTAACTAAAACTAAATAAAGTATTTGAAAGATACTATGAACAATCTTTGAATAAGACTATATAAAATCTTTGAATGAGATTATATACGATCTTTGAATGAGGCTTTATAAAATTTTGCGAAAGAAACTATGTAAACTCTTTGAAAGAGACAATCTGCTATCTTTGAATGACACTATGTAACATCTTGGAAAGTGAGTATAATTGCACAATCTTTGAATGAGACTGTATTGAGTCATCAATGAGCTTATATAAAATCTTTGAATGAGGCTATATAACATCTTTGAATAGGGCTACATAAAATCTTTGATTTAAATGAGGCTTTATTCACCTTCACTTTACCTGTCCCATTGTCCCGCGGACGGTGGGGGCTCAACTGAAGATTTTGCAACCAGCTTCCTCCACTCCCTATCGTCCTCCACCCTCCGTTGCAGATCACTCTACCCAAGGCCTCTCCACTCTCTGATGTTGTCTTCCCAACGTTTTCTCTGTCTGTCTCTTCTCTCCCTCCCCTTACTGTTCCCTGTAAGACTGTCTTGGCCAGTACAGATGATTCAGTGACTGCCCTACCACTTCAGCTTGCGTTTTTTCACTGAAGTTAGGAGCTCTTCATATGGTCTGATTGCATTCTTTATTCCATATGAAGAGACTATATAACATCCATTAAAAGCGACTATATAAAATCGTCGAATGAGCTATACAAATCTTTTTATAAAACTATATACAATATTTTTCTCCGAAAACGACTGTAAAATCTTTTAACAGAGCTAAATCTTTCAACATCTCCAGTACAGACATCCGCATAACATCTCGCTCTCATGGAAAACACTGGTGCATCTAGGACAGCAATGGGATGTGGTAAGAAAAACACACACATACCCAGTATGCAACGACCAATACATAAACTCTGTGAGGCCCTCTTTGAGGAAGCATCCAGGAGCTGCAAGTCAAGGTTTAAAATCAGCGCCAAATATTTTAGTGGTGATACAGTTTTGAATGAAATAATGTTGATGTATTTATCATATGTCTTGTTGTAAACACTTTCAAGCAAAGTGTATATGGTTACTGTACATAGAAAAAAGGTGTGTGTGTGTGTGTTTTAAAGAAATAGGGCTGCCATAGTTAACCGAGCTGTTTGTTCTTTTTTGTTTGTGTGAGCAGCCCCCCACCCACCCATCCTACCTCCTCCACTATCTTCCAGAATTTTTTTTTTCTAGAAAAGCGCTGTTGGGAATCTTCCGTGGCTTTATTTCTCTCTCATTTTGTCATCAGGGTGCTGAGAGAAGAAACACAACCTGGCCAGCAACTGCTAAAACACCCCACCCCGCATTTCTCACCACATACCCCACTCTCGCTTTTCCCTGGGGCTCCTCTCGGAGAAGAACAAAATGCAGGGGGGGAAGAGGGTGTCGAATGAAGAGAAAGAGAGTGCGGGGATGATTTTGCCATGCCTGTACACGT
>CM060335.1:50206334-50211334 GCA_030674155.1 Stramonita haemastoma
TGTCTTCTGTTCTGTCTGTCTGTCTGTCTGTCTGTCTGTCTTCGTCTCGTCTTCTGTCGTCTGTCTGTCTTCCTCTCTCTCTCTCTCTCTCTCTCTCTCTCTCCTCTCTCCTCTCTCTCTCTCTCTCCTCTCTCCTCTCTCTCTCTCTCTCCGTCCTTCCTTTGTCACTGATGTTTTCACTGTGCACACCACAGAAGAGCTAAGCAGAAAACGCTTTTTTTGCCAAATGGGTCAATATTTACTTATGCAGCTCTGAATTTGAATGAAGGAATTGCTGTGCTGTATTTTTCGTATTAGTTTTGCAGCTGCTGCCATGGTACTCAGTCTATCTATCTGACAACGCATTGCTGGCACCCTATGCAGGTTTATTCTCTGGCATTTCTAAAGCCAGGAGAACATGAGGTAACAAGGTTACCAATGTGATGATACCATGTCAACCCACCAAAAGAAGTCTTTGTACCAATGCTGGATCACTCTGACTGGATTAAGCAGCATTAGCTCTGATCGGGGACGGGGACGGGATAGCTCAGTGGTTAGAGATTGCTCGCTTTCCCCCAGCCAGGTTCAGCAGCGAGCGTGGTTGCCAGTTGGATGGGTGACCGTTTGCGCGCCTTGGCTACAGTACAGCTCCCCCAGCTGTAAATGGGTACCTGCTCTCTTTAGGGTCAGGGAAGGTAACGCAGCGAAGGAGAGGAGATGGGCGCCGCCCTCAACATGCTGGCCCTTAGAGAAGCTGAGGTCTGACGCCTCGCTCCCCTACGACCACATAGGTTATGGGACACCTGTACCTTTTGTCTTTTAGCTGTGATCCTCTCATCAGGGACAATGGAGATACGAACTTCTGCGATCTGAAGCACATAATAGGTTACGTAAGGCAGCTTAACACAATGATCAACTTAGAACCGAAGTGATAAATTCATTTTCTAAATACTGTCATGTACTTATCATGTGGGTTATGGGTGTACTTCTGCAGGATACAGGTTATTATTTTCACATACATAATTATGCTTTCTAGATGAATCTAAAAGAAGGAAGAGAAGAGAAGAGAAGAGAAGAGAAGAAGAGAAGAGAGGAGAGGAGAGGAGAGGAGAGGAGAAGGAGAGAGAGAGAGAGAAGAGAAGAGAAGAGAAGAGAAGAGAAGAGAAGAGAAGAGAAGAGAAGAGAAGAGAAGAGAAGAGAAAGACAGACAGACAGGAAGACAGACAGACAGACAGACAGACAGACAGACAGACAGACAGACAGACAGACAGACTAACCGACCATCTTAAAAACATATTGCAAGTATTTTGTATGTGTTCAACAAATTTAATCTAGTTAAAGAGTGCACCATGCCACCTTCAGACATCAACCACTAAAACCCTAGAGTACATAGACATCACACATTGAAACAAAACTTTGTACCTATCCGTCAGTTTCTCCTACATCAACACAATCCAACACTTAATACCACAATATAGCTGCAATTATTCTTGAAGTGCCCTATAAACGAAAACAAACTTTCTTAGCTCACAAGACTTTAACTTTAATAGCTGCAATTATTCTTGAAATTCTCAATACAGAAAACAAGCTTTCTTAGCTCACAAGACTGGTTCCAGGTGGGAACACAAGACAATATTTACAAAACTGCGTACACATGGAGACAGGATTAAAAAAAACACATGAGTACTTAGTCCATTATCCTAAACATAAAAAGAATAAATAAGGGAAATAAACATTTATCCAGATAACATTTCTTCATAATTATACGAAAATGCAATTTAATGACGAAAACTCCTCAGAGCCATGACTAATTGTTCTACAGTAAACAGCCCTAAACAGAAGGCAGAAATCAGCACCCTGGACAACAGCCAGGACAGCAGGGCTAAAACAGATTCTCCTCTCCCTCCCCCCCTCATCCGTTCCTGCCATAGTTTACACTGCAGCTGGACAAAGCACAGGTTCATTAACAGGAGCCAATATTTGCCCACGTGCTGCCCGATTAGCTAAGCCAAACAAGACCAGGGCTCCTCTCAGCACTTGGCAAAGAAAGACCAAAGTGTCGCTCTCAAGAAATGTCCCACCACTGTTTTTCCCCCATGGTCAATTTTGTCCACTCCCCTACCTATGTTCTATAAAGTAGGTCATTACTTTTTATTTACTGTTTTCAGTATGAACATATTTTTTTTCTGGAGGTTTGTTTCATGGAAAAGAAACTGTACATGACCCATACTTATGTCCTATGTGTTTAACATTTTCCCAATCATTAAAATTATGTTACACAATCTGAATATGTAACCAAGTTACACATACTAAGATCTTTTTTTTTTCCAAAATATTGGTTTGGCAAACAAAATGTTGTTTATAAGATTAAATGTTGCTGATGGCTATGTGTAAAAACAACAACACAACAAAAGAACACAAAAACAACTTAAGCTGCACAGTGTAATATTTTATACATGGAAATGAATCAATGAAAATCAAAATCCTCCGGGTGTCAACTTTGGCTTGAGGCTGATGTAGTTGGAAACACTCTCCCCCCTGTGGCGGTACTTGGCAGGCTGTTTGATCAGGGAGTGCTGAGACACTGGGTCCTTGGTGTGTCACCATTGATCCTACAATGCAGTTCTGGTGGACAGGGCTCAGGCCACTGTTACTGGGGGTCAGGTGGCTGCTGTGTAATTACCCAGGATGGAATCACTCCTTCCATCCACTGGTCCTGCTTCTTTCTGGCTTGTTAGGCCCGGGTTTGGGTGAGTGGGTTGTATCATATTTCATGCTGATTGTGTGTCCTTTGTGATTGTGTGACCTGAGTGGACGAAAGCCTTCTCTCTCTGTCTCTCTGGCTCTGTCTCTCTCACTTTCCCTTCTCTGTCGATCATTTGGGCAGTAGAAATGATACACTTTCCATGTCTGAAAACATGTCTGAAGATGTGTGGTTTGTGCCCAGTCCCCTTCCCACTGTCCCCTTGTGAATGGGCTGAAAAAGCTTAACACAATAAACTATTGTCATTGTCATTGTCATTGTCATTGTCTGTCTGTCTGTCTCTGTCTGTCTCTGTCTGTCTCTGTCTGTCTGTCTGTCTGTCTGTCTGTCTGTTGTCTGTCTGTCTGTCTGTCTGTCTCTCTCTCTCTCTCTCTCTCTCTCTCTCTCTCTCTCTCTCTTCCTCTCTCTCTCTCTCTCTCTCTCTCTCTCTCTCTCTCTCTCTCTCTCTCTGTCATTTTTCATTGCTATGGTATGTAGGAGGTGTATCCAAGCTCTGATTTTTCATTGTATAGTAGATGTGAAATTTATCCATGCTTTCATTTTTTTCATTGCCATATTAGGTGTTAAATTTATCAATGCTTTCATTTTGCATTACACTCACACCCCTGCCCCCCTCACGTGGTGTATTGTGGTCCAAGGCCAAGGTACCATTAAACCATTTCAGTGTTCAGTTCGTTCCCCTCTCTCTCTCTCTCTCTCTCTCTCTCTCTCTCTCTCTCTCCTCTCTCTCTCTCCTCTCTCCTCTCTCCTCTCTCTCTCTCATCTCTCTCTCTCTCTCTCTCTCTCTCTCTCTCTCTCTCTCTCTCTGTACATTCGTGCACACATGCGCACGTGCACGTCTGTGTGTTTGTGTGTGTGTGTGTGTCTTTGTGTGCACGTGCAAACCCAAATGCATTCTGTGACTTGTGTATCATGTCATGATGCAAACGTACACCACAACGTGTGTTTTGGTTTGATTGGGATTTTTTTTGCAATGCCTTAAAATTGCCATCAGCCACAAAAAACACAACACATCAATATTCCAATAGAAAAAAATGAAACAAAGTTTATATGCCATTTTGACTGTAATTGTTATGTTTTGATACAATACTTTTTCAGTATCAATGTCCCTTGAATGTGGAATGTGGTAGAAATATTTGACAACGAAGGCTCGATTCCCAGTTGAGGAGATTTTTCCCCTGAAGTTAACATAAGTGCTGGCTCCAATTTTCCCAAAACCTTGGATGAGACTATAAACCAAGGCCCATGTGCGAACGCACTCAGAACAACTTGTGCACATGTTAAATCATATTCCGCTTTTTGTAAGAGGAGGCCATTGTGTGCCGGTGAGAACAGATGACAAGGTTTACAAAACTGCATACACACGGGGACTGGATGTAAAAACTACATGAATGCTTATTCCACTTTCCTCGATATAAAAAAAATAATAACAATACACACCTACCCTTGGAACTTCTTAACCTTACAACTGCACCAGCCACTGCCCCAGTCCTGTGTTCAGCACGTGATGTGTCCTTTCCTGCTTCTTTATTCCACTGGACACTGATATACACTGTTGGATAGTTACAGTCCAGAACTTTACCTTCTGCATGCAAATAATTATAGCTGCATGGACGTAAACAGCTAAAAGTTCTACCTATAGATGGATCCTACTCTATGCAGAAAAAAATGTTTTGCTCCTGGACCAGCAGTTGTTATCAACCAATGTTTGAGCCATAAACCCATGCCTGAAAACACAGGAGCTTCCAGTCCTGTCCACTTTGCTGTTGTGATGCCTTAAAATTAAAAGTAGGTAAAAGTACAGATGTCCCATAACCTTTGTGGTTGTAGGTGAGCAAGGCATCAGAGACCTCAGCTTCTCTTGGAACCAGTATGTTGAGGGCGGTGCCCATCTCCTCTCCCTCGTTGCTTTACCTTCCCTGACTCTAAAGAGGGCAGGCACCCATTTACAGTTGGGTGAACTGAGGGAACTGTACTGAAGCCAAAGCACATAAACGGTCACCCATCCATCTGGTAACCACACTCCACGCTGTTTAACATTGGCTGGGGAAAGCACGCGCTCTGACCACTGAGCTTTCCCATCCCCTTATAATTGCCATCAGCAAAACCTGGACACGTCTTTATGTGATGGTCAAATGAGCTCTGTCTGTCCACTGCTGTTGTGGTGTTCAAAGGAGCTCTGTCCACAGGAAAAGCAGTCCATGGTTTGCTTCCATTGATATTTGTGGATTGTATCTAAAGAGAGGCGGAGAGGTTT
>CM060335.1:50216334-50221334 GCA_030674155.1 Stramonita haemastoma
TGGGTACCTGCCCTTTTAGGGTCAGGGAAGGTAAACAGCGAGGGAGAGGAGATGGGCGCCGCCCTCATTATGCTGGCCCCTAGAAAAGCTGAGGTATCTGACGCCGCTCCCCTACGACCACACAGGTTATGGGACACCTTTACCTTTATGACTACTATCTCACGGCTGTAACTTTTTTTGCTTACTTTTTTCACATCTGCACCTTTGAAAACTTTTCCCATCTTTTTTTACAATTCCATACAGTGAAGAATGACGAAATTCCCAGACAATAGCATTGCTACTTTAACTTATCTTATTACATTTTTCAATTTAGTCTATTCTCAAGTTATTGCTATTTCCACTATCTTATATAATAGATTTTTCTCAAGTTTAGTCTATCTTCTTCAGAGTTTCACAAAATATCTTAGCAGCATTGAAAGGGCAGATAAAAGACAGGGAAGGAAGGAACGGGCACATGCTGAATGCAGGCACAGTCACCCAGGGAGAACTTCACAGATGGCCATCAGGGAAAGGTTCCAATAAAATCTTCTGGCTCCGGTAGAATGATCAAAGACAGCAGTGGGCACGGCAAAGCATTGAAGTGAAAAGTGACATGCCTGCTATTGTGCAATGGCTTTCCGGGAGATGAGAATGGGCGACAGAGAGAGAGAGAGAGAGAGAGAGAGAGAGACAGAGACAGAGACAGACAGAGACAGCAAGACGGACAGAGACAGACAAGACAGAGACACAGAGAGAGAGGAGACAGAGAGAGAGAGAGAGAGACAGAGACAGACAGAGACAAGAGACAGACAGACAGAGACAGACAAGACGACAGACAGACAAGACAGAGACAGAGAAAGAGAGAGAAGAGAGAAGAAAGAGAGAGGAGAGAGAAGAGAGACGACAGACAGACAGACAGACAGAAGACACAGAGATGGAAGCAGAACAGAGAGACAGAGCAAAGTCAGAGAGAGTACAGAGCTAACTACAGTATGGTGGGTCAGTCTACAAAGACTTGGATGGATCAGTGGTTGAGAGACAGCCTGGGGTGAGTCACTATAAAGTTGGACATGATATATAAAAAATAAGGTTTGCTTGGGTTCTTACACTGTTGACCCTTCAGCATGCATATTGCGTTTAGACAGCTAGCAGACGACAAAGGACTGTTATTCTGGGCCTCGTAAACCAATCCTACATTTCCTAACTTGTCCACTTTGAACTTTTGAAATGTCAGGAATGGAACTTTCGTTTTTCTGTTACCATAGCCACAAAGAGAGTTGCTTTCTAGCATAGTGAAAACAAAGAGGTGACCTTTGGCTTTATTACAAAAAAAATGCAGCATGTGTCCTTTTTTGTATTGTTGCAGCAGCAAATCAGTTTCAGAGTCAGACTTTTTTTCATGGTGATGGAGCCATAAAAAATGTTTTCTTTTCCTTTGTTTTAATTTTTGTTTATGCTCTTTATGTTTGCTGTTACAAGTTGTTGCCAAAAGGTATGTACTTATTTTTATGGTAAACAATTGTTTTAACATTATCTATACTAGGTCTTTAGTTTTTTCTTTATTTTTCTTTTGGGAGAGAGAAAAAACAAAAGAAAGAGATTTCCATGTAGGTAATTTGTATGTACATCCATGTATTTGCTGAAAAGCTATCACAAACATGATTGTTTTTGTTTTGCTTTTGTGGTGTTTGGGTGTTGTTGTTTTGGTTGGTTTTTCTTTCTTTTTTTTTTTTCTTTTTTTTTTTTTGGGGGGGGGGGTGATAATACTTGTTCCCATCTCCCTTTTCAATTTCATGCACATTCTTGCTGTTTTCATAACTGATTTTCTAGTTTATGTGTTTGTTTGCTTGAGATTTTTTTTTCGTTGGATGATGTGTCTGTCATACTTGGAATTGGCGTCACGTTTCGTTTCATTAGCGCAGAATAGCAGAGCTGTGGGGGATGACGGTCACAACAGAGTGCTGTGTCACAGAACACATATGTAAAAGAGACTCTATCACACCCTTTTACACATGTGACCCCCGACTTCTCCATAAACTCCTTAAGAAGTCATTGAGACACTGCTCTGATGGTGAGTGATGTGCATATTGAACTTGGCAGAGTCCATACCCCTTCAGTAGTAGGGTGCAGGGACTGCTGCATGGGTAACAGCTTGCCCTCAATACTTACTTACCCAGACTTTGCACTTTAGAGCCTAGAGCACAACTATATAGTCTTTCCCAGGCTGACGGATGCCTACATCTTGTATCTGCAGATATTATTTGCATGCAAAAAACAGAACTTTGCACAGTAATCATCCAATAAACTATGTCAGTGGCCAGTGGAGTATAGAGGCAGGAAAGAACACAGCCTGTTCTGTACACAATTTTTTTTAATTTAAGTTTTTATTTTAATCTATTATAACGAAGATAATGGAATAAGCACACATGTGCTTTTTTCATCCAGTCCCCGTGTGTATGCAGTTTTGTAAATCTTGTCATCTGTTCCCACCGGCACACAATGGTTACTCATACAAAAAGTGGAATAGGATTTAACGTGTGCACAAGATGTTTTGCGTGCGTTCGCACACAGGGCCTGGTTTACAGTCTCATCCGAAGGCGCAGTGGCTAATGTAGTTGTTAAGTATCTGCTGAGAAGATCTGGTGGTAAATGTGTGTAGCGTTTATGGTATATTCCTCTCTCAATGAAAATTAATACTAAAATATGTCTTTCATCAAAATATAACAATCAGGGTCAAAGAGGCTCAGAAATTTTGTTTCAAGTTACCTGCTTGATTATAAACCTGTTGAAGTTTATGCTGATGACAACTTTAAGGTATTGTAAAAAATAAACAGGCTGTTGGTGTGCATGCGAGTAGCAACATACACACGTGTGACAGCACATCTTTGGCGTGCATGTGTATGTGCATGTGCATGGTGTGAACATAGCAAACAGCGCCACGCCACACAGCCACACCAGACACACACACCACACACACAAACACCACACACAAGCACAACTGCACACATGCATAAACAACCAGAAGGCTTTCACCCACTCAGTTGATTACTCAATCACAAAGGACACACAATCAGCATGAAATATGATACAACCCACTCACCCAAACCCGGCTATAACAAGCCAGAAAGAAGCAGGACCAGTGGATGGAAGGAGTGATTCCATCCTGGGTAATTACACTGCAGCCACCTGACCCCCAGTAACACCGGCCTGAGCCCTGTCCACCAGAGCGCATTGTAGGATCATGGTGACACACCAAGGACCCAGTGTCTCAGCACTCCCTGATCAAACAGCCTGCCAAGTACCGCCACAGGGGGGAGGGTGTTTCCAGCTACATCACCTCAAGCCAAAGTTGACACCGGAGATTTGATTTTTCGCTGATGGATTCCCATGTTGAAAAGCACATGCCCTGCAAGGTTTTAAATAGATCTTTTGCAGGGTTTTGTTAAATTTAAATACTCTGATGAATTATTGGGACTCTGCACTGACTTTTTGGATTAGTGTGCTTGGGTAATTTAATTAACCTTGCAAGATTACTATGTGCAAAATTAAATCTTACATACCACATTGTGTACTATGAAGGAAGCTTTTCTTTTTTTGTAAAACAATCGTGGTTCAACTTGATATGTATGATGTGGAGGTAAATTGAAAGTGTGCAAAATGATTTGCCTAATCATAAGGTTGTTGTATGAAAGATGTCTGTTTATAGTTTCTTTTTTTTGTTGGTTGGACAAGCTATGAGTTTATCTCAAAAATAAATAAACATATCAAACCCGTACACAAAAGTTGCTTTTTCTTATAGGGCAGGAGGAGAGGAGGCAAAATGACCATGTGGGAAAACACAATGGTGGACATTTCTTCAGAGCGACATTTTGGCCTTTCTTTGCCAAGTGTGAGAGAAGCCCTGGTCTTGTTTGGCTTAGCTAATCGGCAGCACGTGGGCAAATATTGGCTCCTGTTAATGAACCTGTGCTTGTCCAGCTGCAGTGTAAACTAGGGCAGGAACTGATGAGGGGGGGGAGGGAGGGAGGGGAGGGAGAGATACACTGAAATCTGTTTTAGTCCTGCTGTCTGGCTGTTGTCCAAGGTGCAGATTTCTGCCTTCTGTTTAGGGCTGTTTACTGCCAAAGGATCAATGATTCCTCTAAGGAATGATTTTTATCATCAGCAATGGCAACTTATCATTGAAGAAAAGTGATCTGGTAGTAAACTCTCATTTGATCGAGATATTTTAAATGTCCTGTCTTTACTGTTGTACTTTAACTCAAAAGTAACATCTATATTATGTAGCCTTTTGTTCTTTAACTCAAAAGTAACATCTATATTACTGTAGCCTTTTGTTCTTTAACTCAAAAGTAACATCTATATTACTGTAGCCTTTTGTGCTTTAACTCAAAAGTAACATCTATATTACTGTAGCCTTTTGTTCTTTAACTCAAAAGTAACATCTATATTACTGTAGCCTTTTGTGCTTTAACTCAAAAGTAACATCTATATTACTGTAGCCTTTTGTTCTTTAACTCAAAAGTAACATCTATATTACTGTAGCCTTTTGTTCTTTAACTCAAAAGTAGCATCTATATTACTGTAGCCTTTTGTTCTTTAACTCAAAAGTAACATCTATATTACTGTAGCCTTTTGTTCTTTAACTCAAAAGTAACATCTATATTACTGTAGCCTTTTGTTCTTTAACTCAAAAGTAACATCTATATATACTGTAGCCTTTTGTGCTTTAACTCAAAAGTAACATCTATATTACTGTAGCCTTTTGTGCTTTAACTCAAAAGTAACATCTATATTACTGTAGCCTTTTACCATGTACCTACTATTCTTTCGTTCACCATAGCCACCTGATTGAATAACAATTTCTCGAGCTGCTGCAGTTAGTATGGGGGTCTGCTATATATCATGCTGTTTCTTTCACATGCCTCTCCCACTTTGTCATTCTGACCACTCCACCCACTATCCCCCAACTTGCCTGATAGGAAAAGATCGGTGCCTAAACCTGCCCTCAATCACTGCCT
>CM060335.1:50226334-50228834 GCA_030674155.1 Stramonita haemastoma
CTGATAAGTTCTGACCTGTTTCTTATTGTCGCAATTAAGGCTTCTTTCAAACCATAACGATGTGTATGGGGTAATGTTACAGATGAGAATAATCATAAACAAGAGAAGGGGCATAAAAATCCACTTCTAAAGAATTGTGATGATTCACAACAGAGAACGATGCATACTATTTCCCCATTTGTCAGACAAGAGCAAAAGAAATACAAATGCAAGTCGGATAATTTTTTAGTGCCTTCACCTAACTGCTATCGCTGGTCTTCTTTGTACGTTTGGTACTCTGTCTGTCTCTGCGCTGCTGTCTGTCGCGTCGGTCTGTCTGTCTGTTTCTGTCCTGCCTGTCTTTCTGTCTGTCTATCTGTCTGTCTCTGTCTTTGTCCCTGTCTCTCTCTCGCGTTTATCATTATCATCATGTATCCCTAAGGGCGGGACTGGACGTAAAAAAGCAATCGGTCTTATTCATTATCCTCGAAATAAAATATTTTGATTTGATTTGATTTGATTGATTCGATTGACTCTGTCTCTGTCTGTATCTCTGTCTGTCTCTTTGTCTCTGTCTCTGTCTCTGTCTGTCGTCTGTCTGTCTTGTCTCTGTCTCTGTCTCTGTCTGTCTCTGTCTCTGTCTCTGTCTGTCTGTCTGTCCTCATCTTCTTGTCCCTTCCCTCCTCTCTCTCTCTCTCTCTCTCTCTCTCTCTCTCTCTCTCTCTCTCTCTCTCTCTCTCTCTCTCTCTCTCTCTCTCTCTCTCTCTCTCTGCTCATAGTATGAACCAGAAGTCTTTTTTGGTGGCAGCAGAAAATGCTTTACGGAGTTATTTTCAGCTTTCTCTTTGATGCAGCATAACTTTTCTTTTTTTTTTATTTCTGTCAAAGGCAGTACCCCCTTCCTCTGTGCATGCTTTTGGTTGCTACAGAGCATCTTTCTGGTCTCCATGGAGACAGAAAGATAACTGTTTGGCTCTTGACATTTGCACAGTTAAAAAACCTGAGAGAAATGATATTTATTTTTCCATTGTAAAGTGACACCAATATTGTCAATAATGAGTTTGAAAGCCGAAAATTGCCTGTGTGTACGAGGGAAATGTACGCGTATGTGTGGTTGCGTGCAGTGCAACACACACACACACAACACACACACACACACACACACACACACACACACACACACACACACACACACACAACACACACACACCACGTGCGTGCGTGCGTGACACACATACACACAGTCATACACACAGTCCTCCCCCCCCCCCCACACACACACAGTGAGTCACACTATGTATTCCTTCCTTCTTCACCCTCACCTATTCTGTAGTCTTCTGGACTGTGGGGGAACCACTGAAGATTTTGCAACCAGCTTCCTCCACTCCATGTGGTCCTCTGCTTTCTGTAGCAGGTCGTTTCACCCAAGGCTAGTCCACTCTCTGATGTTGTCTTCCCATCGTTTCTCTGTCTGCTTCTTGTCTCCCTCCTTGTACTGTTCCCTGTAGGACAGTCTTGGCCAGTCCAGATGTTCATGATGACGTGCCCTCACCACTCTAGTTTGCGTATTTTCAGTAAAGTCAGGAGCTCTTCATATGGTCCAATTGTGTTTTTGATTCTGGATTTTACTTCCTCGTTAGTATGTGATCTCTGTATGAGATACCTAGAAGTTTGGCACACATCCGTTGCTTGTATCCTTCTTTCAATAAAAAGGTAAAGGTGTCCCATAACCTGTGTGGTCGTAGGGGAGCGAGGTGTCAGAGACCTCAGTCTTCTCAGGGGCCAGCATATTGAGGGCGGCGCCCATCTCCTCTCTCTCGCTGCTTTACCTTTCCTGACCCTAAAGAGGGCAGGTACCCATTTACACCTGGGTGAACTGGGGGAACTGTACTGAAGCCAAGGCCCAAACGGTCACCCATCCAATTGGTAACACCACGCTCGACTCTGCTTTAACATTGGCTGGGGGAAAGCGAGTGCTCATCCTTCTTTCATAATAACTGCTGTTAATTATATTTTTTTATATTTTTTCTTTTATATCGAGGATAATGGAATCTTGGAGGTGAAGGTGTGACCCATCTTGTACCTGATAACCATCCATGTACATTTCCATGTTTTTCCTCATGCTTTGAATAAACTTTCCCTATATCTTGTTTTGCAGGAATCGGCCATTCATCACACAGACCTACACCAGCACATGTCACCTGGTCCCTGAATGAGCGTCTGTTCCTAACTATGTGCATCCTTCACCCATCATATCGCATCTGCCATCTTCTCCATGAGAGCGAATCATCGTGTGGAAATGTCATCAAACTTCCCCCAGTGGCAGAGCCACAACCGAGAAGGATGGAGTGTATAATTATGATGAAGACCAAAGGTACAAAGAGTGGGGGAGGAGGGGGAGGGGGAGGAAGTGAAAAGTAATTGAGACTGTTCTGTGGAAGAGAGCAGGGAAAGTAGGTGTTGTGTGTGGTGTGTGTGTGTGTGTGTGTGTGTGTGTGTGTGGTGTGTGTGTGTGTGTGTG
>CM060335.1:50233834-50236334 GCA_030674155.1 Stramonita haemastoma
AAGACTGATGATTTCTATTCAAATAACCCTCTGGGCACGGTACAAACAGCCTGAAAAGAGCCAGCAGAATTTCAAACAGGAACAAACAAAACAGATAGGGGTGGAAAAAGAGTAGAGGAAACTTGCAGCAGAGAACAGTATTGATCTGAGAGCCCTGCTGATCTCAGGTTACTGCCCATTGTTGGTGCAGTGTGGTTCTGTGCAGAATGACCCTACCTCACCATCGCAAACCTTTCTCTCTCTCTTCTATCCTCCCCTCTCGCTGGTCCTCCCCTATCATGCTTGCAGATTGAACAACAGCAGGCTTTGGGCTGTTTGGCCAAGTGCCATGGTTTGTCTCGTAAGTTCACCATGGATGGCTGGTTTGATAGAAATCTAGCCCTAAGGGGCAATTGGATGCAAAGTGCCATTTTTTTTCTGAAACCTGTTTTTCCTTTGTACGCTGATTCCCCCCACCCTCTGCCATGGAGAAAGAAAAAAGAAATAGGCAAGTTATTTCAGAGAGAAGACTATAACAAAGAGTATGAAAAAAGAGGCAAGGGTAACATAAAGAAGACTGCTTTCCTATTGAAACAGCAATTTGAACAGTGGAAAAAAAGGCAAGGATAACATAAAGAAGATGCTTCCATTTGAAACAGCAATTGAACAGCTTGAAAAGAGACAGAAAGTGCATAGAACTGAACATTAAAGACGAAAAAATGAAAAAAAAACCCAGCCCTGAAGCCTCCAAACAGTGCTATTACTTTGAGGCCAGATGATCTCACATTTCTGCAAATTCTTACGTGGAATGTGATGCTATGTGGACTGACCTCAAGGCAAACCTCCCCTTAGCTACCCCCTATCATTCTGGTATACTTCTTCTCCCTGTTATACCTTCTGAACAAGCATCAGCTGTTGGTGGATTGCTGATCAAACATCAGGTTTGGATTGCTGATCAAACATCAGCTGTTGGTGGATTGCTGATCAAACATCAGGTTTGGATTGCTGATCAAACATCAGCTGTTGGTGGATTGCTGATCAAACATCAGGTTTGGATTGCTGATCAAACATCAGTTTGGATTGCTGATCAAACATCAGCTGTTGGTGGATTGCTGATCAAACATCAGGTGTTGGTGGATTGCTGATCAAACACCAGGTGTTGGTGGATTGCTGATCAAACACCAGGTGTTGGTGGATTGCTGATCAAACACCAGACATTAGTGGATTGCAGATCAAACACCAGGCTTTAGCAGATTAGCCAAGTTCACGGTTTATCTCACTCATAAGTTCAGATCATTATGGATCGCTAATTCCACAGTACAGAAAGCCCACCTTGTTTGCAGTCTACACAGTTTAGTCGTTTACACTGAAATTCAAAGCAGAACCTCCTCTCTCTTCTTCATCTCTCTCTCTCCTCTCTCTCTACTCTCAACATCCTCTCTCTCTCTCTCTCTCTCTCTCTCTCTCTCCTCTCTCTCTCTCTCTCTCTCTCTCTCTCCTCTCTTCTCTCTCTCTCTCTCTCTCTCTCTCTCTCTCTCTCTCTCTCTCTCTCTCTCTCTCTCTCTCTCTCTCTTATTTGCTGTTCTCTCCTCTTGCCATTTTCTTTGCTGGAAGCAAATGTTGATGCCTGGAAATACCATCATTCTCATCACTGGCACAGCGCCAGAAACAGACAGGTAAAACCTCTAGGCAGATAGCAAATCTAAGAAAAACAAGCGCGCGGATGAAGTGAGGCAGAGGGAGATTAGAGAGGCCAGGCTGTTGTGTGGAGGTTTATTGTGTTGTTTTCTTTTGTAGATAAATACAGAAAGTGGGAGATAGTTCGAATTCCCCTTGCAAGTTTGGCGTGCAAAGGTGTGAACATGTCAGATTATGGCGATAGGGGGAGCACTGCTGTTGTGAGGTGTATTTTATGTTATTTTATTTTATTATTTTATTGTTATTAGAAAAAGTGGGAGGTATTTCAAATTCTCCCTACAGTTTCGCGTGCAAAGGTGTGAAGATCTAAGATATAGCGATAGAGAGGGGTGCTGTTGTAATGTGTATTTTGTTGTTTTTCTTTTTAATGTCAATAAAGAAAGTGGAGTATAGTTTGAAGTCTCTTCCGTCTTTGCGTGCCAAGGTGCGAACATACAGATGTCAAAATAATGTTGAAAAACAATGTGATCAGACAGACAAATAGACAGACAGACAGACAGACAGACAGACAGATAGACAGACAGACAGATAGACAGACAGACAGATAGATAGATAGATAGATAGATAGATAGATAGATAGATAGATAGATAGATAGATAGATAGATAGATAGATAGAGACAGAGAGACAGAGAGACAGAGAACAGAGAGACAGAGAGACAGAGAGACAGATAGATAGACATGTAGATCAATATATAGATACATAAATGCATAGATACATAGATACATAGATAACATAGATACATAGATACATACATACATACATACATACATATACAATACATACATACATACATACATACATACATACATACATACATACAT
>CM060335.1:50251274-50261274 GCA_030674155.1 Stramonita haemastoma
TCAAAAAACCCCCCTTTTCCCCAAAAAAAGGGGGAAATTGTCAATGATGTCTCCCGTTTCTGCTGCCTCGTTTCCCTTTTAGTAAAACGAGAGCCTTTTTTTTAAAAAACGAACCCATAAAAGGGACCTAGGTTTTGGGCAACAACCCCCCCCCCCTACCCCCCCACCCCCCCCCCCCCCCCTGACTTTTAGAAGTATGGAAAAAAAAGGGAAAAAAAACCTAGGCAAGACTGGATTTTATTCAAAAAACCCTCGGGGCACGGTAAAAAACACCAAAAAGGCCAGCAAAATTTAAAAAACAGGAAAAAAAAAAACAATGGGGGGGAAAAAAAGGATAGGGAAACTGCAGCGAGAACATTTTGATCTAGAGCCCGCTGATCTCAGTTACTGCCCATTGTTGGTGCATGTGGTTCTGTGCAAATACCGTACCTCACCTTTAAAAAAACCTTTCTCTCTCTCTTCTACCTCCCCTCTTGGGGGCCCCCCTTACATGCTTGTTTTTTGAAAACAGCATTTTTTGGGGGGCTGTTTGGCCAAGTGCCAGGGTTTGTCTCGAAGTTCCCGGGGAGGGGGGGGTTTGATAAAAATTTCTATCCGGGGGGGAAATTTGGGATCAAAGTCCCATTTTTTTTTCTAAACCTGTTTTTCCTTTGTACCGTTCCCCCCCCCCCCCTCCTTACAGAAAAAAAAGAAAAAAGGTACTTTTTTTCCCAAAAAAAAACCCGAACAAAGGGGGAAAAAAAAGGCAAGCGTAAAATAAAAAGATGCTTTCCTATTCGAAACAGCAATTTGAAAAGGGGGGGAAAAAAAAAAAAAAAAAGGCTTTTGAAATGAACATTAGAAAAAGAAAGAAAAAACAACACCCTGAAGCCCCCCAAACAGTGTATTTTTTTTGGGGCCCAAAGATGATCTAAATTTTCCCTGCAAATTCTTAGTGGAATGGATGCTAGGGGGCTGACCTCAAGGCAAACCTCCCCCCCAACCCCCTATCATTCTGGTATATCCTTCCCCCCGTTTACCTTCGAAAAAGCATGGGGGTTTGGGGGATTGCTGATAAAAACATCGGGGTTGGTTTTCTGATCAAACATCAGCTGTTGGTAAATTTGTTATAAAAAACCAGATTTGGTTTTCTGCCCAAACATCAGCTGTTGGTGGATTGCTGATCAAACATAGTTTTGGGGGGATTGTTATCAAACTCACTTTTGGGGTGGATTGCTGATCAAACTCAGCTGTTGGTGGATTGCTGATCAAACATCAGCTTTTTGGGGGATTGTTGACAAACATCGCTGTTGGGGATTGCTGAAAAAACATCAGCTGTTGGGGGATTGCTGATAAAACCCGAATTTTGGTTTGCTGACCCCAAACATCGGGTTTATGGATTCCCTGAAAAAAGGGGGTTTTTGGTGGTTTGCTGATAAAACCCCCAGACATTAGTGGATTGCAGACAAAACCAGGCTTTAGCTTTTTAGCCAAGTTCACATTTTAAATCTTTCTTTAAATTTTCAGATCATTATGGATCGCTAATTCCACATTTTCAAAAACCCCCCACCCCTTTTTTGCAGTCTCTTTTTTTAGGCGCTTTCAAAAATCAAAGCACGCTCCCCCTTCTCTCTCTCTCTCCTCTCCCCCCTTTCTCTTCTCCCTCTCTCTCTCTCTCTTTTCCCTTTTCTCTCTCCTTCTCTTCCTCTCCCCTCTCCCTCTCTCTCTCTCTCTCTCTTTTTGCTGTTCCCCTTCCTCTTCCCCTTTTTTTTTGGGGGGGAAAAAAAAGTTGATGGGGGGAAAAATACCATCTTTACAACTAAAAAGCCCCAAAAAAAAACAAAGGTAAAACCCCTAGGCGAAAGCAAATCTAAAGAAAAACAAGCGGGGGGAAAAGGCAGTTAGGCGGGGGGGGGGTTTTAAAAAAGGCCGGGCTTTTTGTGGGGGGGAGGTTATTGTGTTTTTTTTTTTTGTCGGTAAAATACAAAAGGGGGTAGAAATTTTAAAAATTTTCCCCTTTTGAAATTTTGGGGGGTTGAAAAGGTGTAACATGTCAGAAGATATAAAAAAAAATAAGGGGGAGCACTGCTTTTGGGGGGGTTAAAAATTTTATTTTTTTTTTTTTTATTTTTTTTTTGTTATTAAAAAAGGGGGGGGGTTTTTTCAAATTCTCCTACATTTCGCGTGCAAAGGTGTGAAGTTTTTAAAATAAGGGGTTTTTGGGGGTTTTAAATTTTGTTGTTTTTTTTTTTTAAAGGGCAATAAAGAAAGGAATTTTAGTTTGAAGTTTTTTCCCCTTTTTTCGTGCCCCAAATGCGAACTCAGATTTTAAAAAAAGTTGACAACAATGTGAAAAGGCAGACAAACAGACAGACAACAGACAGCCCGACAAAACAGCAGACAGACAATAACAGACAGACAACAACAGGGTAGAAAAATAGATAGATGATAGAAAGATAGATAAAATAGATAGGGTAATAAAAAAATAGATAGAAAGATAGATAATAGATAGATAGATAGATAATGATAGAAAAATAGAAAAGATAGGACAGAGAACAGAGAGAAAGAAAACAGAGAGACAATAGATAGACATGTAGAAACAATATAAATTTCATAAATTTCATTTAAAACATAGAAAAATAGATTTAAAACATAATGGGTACATGCATACATGCATACATGCAGGGAACATAAAAAACATAAAACATCCCCAAAAAAATACATACATAATACATACATACATACATACATACATACATACATACTACATACAACATAATACATACTTCATAATCATTCTACACGTACGTGCTTACGCATGTATAAAAAAAATTTTTAAAAAACAGGTAGACAAAAAAACAAATAGAAACAAGGAAAAACACCCCGTTATCACGGGGGGGGATAGCCCCGGGGGCCCCGGGTACGTCCATGATCTGCTAAAAGGGGGTTAAAAAATTTTTTCAAGAGGAGTTTTTTATCTGGAGTTAAATCATGCCGAATTCACTCCCACAAAAGTGCTTCGGGGGGGAAATATAAACCGAGGCCCCCGGTGCGAACGCACAAGAACATCTTGCGCACACATTAAAACCCTTTTTTCCCCCTTTTTTTAAGAGTAGGCCCTTGTGGACGATGGGAACGGATGAAAAAATTGACAAAACTGCATAAAAACCGGGGGGGGATGTGAAAAAGGGGCACGAGTGCTTTAAATTTCCCTTTTAAACTCCCACATAAATGGAAAAAGAAGAAAAAAAACCAAAAAAGTTTGTGAAGCCCCTGCTGAGGCTTTTTTTTTTGAATTTTTTTTAATAAAATGGAATAAAAGTCACAGTGATTTTCCCTCAAAAAAAACGGAGCCAACTGACGCGTGTCTCGTACGGGGGGCCGTCCTGGGCTGGGCCCTTTTGGTCACCGGGGGGGTCGAAAAAAAAACAAGGACATTTGAGTTGGTTTTTTTACCTCGTTTTTTAAAAAAAAAAAAAAGTCCCACTTTTTACGATTTTTTAAAAAAAGACAAGTATGCCCAAAATGCCCCAGTGGCGGCGGGGTTTTAACAACATCATTGGATTGGGGATTGGCCCCGTGTCCTTTCTGCTTCCCACTGAAGTTTTTAAATGCTATGACTAATTTTTTTGCAGTGACACCGGGCCCGTTACCAAAAGTAGCTATTTTTATTACCCCCAAAAACATAATTATGGAAATCAGTGGGGGAAAAAACTAACGGGATTTATTTTGTTCAAAAGGGGTTTAGATTCTTTTACATTCTTCGTTTTTTTTTTTCTTCTCCTGTCTTCTTTCCCTTTTTTTTTGTTTTTTTTTTTGGGCCCTTCCCGTTTATTCTATTTTTTTTTGTGGGTTTTTTTTTTCACTGGGCTTATCCGACCCCCTTTATGGGGTAGTATTTAGTAGTAAATTTTAGTTAGTAGTAGATATAGAGTAGAAATTTAAATAGTTATTATATAATTATCAACATTTGAAAGTCATTTTAAAGTAATAAAAAATTATCAAGCAAAAAAAAAGAAGAAGAAAAGAAAAGAAGAAGAAGAAAAGAAAGAAGAAGAAGAAGAAGAAGAAGAAGAAGAAGAAGAAGAAGAAGAAAAAAAGAAGAAGATCAAAAAAAACTTCAGCTTGTACCAAAATAAAAAACACAAAACATCACGCAGCCTTTTAAAAAAAAAAAAAAAAAAAAAAAAAAAACCTCAGACAGGCTAAAAACCCACCAATTTTACGTTTACCTCCTTCTTTAAAAAGCACTGGAGAAAAGTTTGAATGTGGGGACTTTCAGTACGGTAAAGTAATACTAAACTGTTTGTCGTAGTATACATCAGCCAGCGCTCAAACTACTCCCCCCCCAACCATTTTCCAAAAAGGCGTTGTGGAAAAATAAAATCAAAATTTTTTTCGCAGTCGTGAAACTGAAAACTTTCGGGAGGGGACCAAGGAAAGAAGGAAGAGGGGGAGGGTGGTTTTACAGGGAAGGTAGTGCACACAAGAGAGAGGAGAGAGAGGGGAGAGAGAGGGATGGGGGGAGGGGAAAGGGGGAGAGGGGGGGGGTGGGGGAGAGAGGGAAGGCAAGGCAAGGGGAAAGGGAAGGAAAGGCAAGGCAAAAAATTTTTATTCGAGGGTAAAAGATAAGCCTCGTGGCTTTTTTTTTATCCCCCCCCCTTTCAGGCATAACATCAAAAAAAAAAAAACCCAAGGGGGGGGGGAGAGAGAGAGAGAGAGAGAGAGAAAGAAGAGAGAGAAGAGAGAGAGAAGAGAGAAAGAGAGAGAGAAGAGAGAGAGAGAGAGAAAACAACAGACAACAGACAGCAACAGAGAGAACAAGACAGGACAGAAAGAGAGAGGGGAGAGACAGAGAAAAAGAGCAGAGACAGAACAGAAACAGAGACGACCAGAGACCGAGACGAGATAGAGAGAGATGTGACGAGATAGATAGAAAGAAAGAAAGAAAAAAGAAAGAAAGAAAGAAAGAAAGAAAAAGAAAGAGAGGAGAACAGAGACAGAGACAGACAGAAAAAAGACAGAGAAGGGGGGGGGGTCATGGCCCAATGATATAGTGGAAATTGGCTGGGATGCCCGTCTGAAGAGGAGAGAGGAATTTGTTGGGCACAGAAGGAAAGCAGGAGACGGTTTTTTAATTTGGGGAAGGCATGTTAATGTGGCAGGTCCCTTAGTGCCCCCTTTGTCTTTCCTGTCATTTTTGGGGTGGTGTAAAGGGGGACAATACCATGGTAGATTGTATGCTATCAGGTTGTTTTGGGTTGGGGTTTTTTTTCTTGGGGGGGGGGGGAGGGTGTGATAAACCCGAACTGTTATTTAAGTCTGTCTTACTGGGTTGTGTAAAAATCTCTCTCCTCTGTTTATGTAACTCCTCTCCTTCTCCCCCTCACTCTCTTTCCCCTCTCTCTCTCTCTCTCTCTCTCTCTCTCTCTCCTCTCTCCTCTCTCTCTCTCTCCCCTCCCCTCTGTTAAAATATAATATATAGTATATATAAAATATATATATAAATATATATATATATTTTTATAAAGAGAGAGATGTATATAATACAATATATAATATATATCGCTCTCTCTCTCTGTCTGGTGTGTCGTTCCCGTCTGTCTGCTGGCTGTCGTCTGTCTGTCTGTCTGTCTGTCTTCTGTCTGTCTGTCTGTCCTTCTCCTCCTCTCTCTCTCTCCCTCATCTCTCTCTCTCTCTCTCTCCTCTCCTCTCTCCCTCTCTCTCTCTCTCTCTCTTCAGGAGAATAACAGTATTTAAAACAGGTCAGTTGTTTAATTAAAAAGGACACATGTTTACACTTGCTAAGTTTTGGCAGTTGCCACATATGTCATGAGGTATCCTTTTGGTTTTTTTGCTTTATTTGCTTCGCTTTGTTTTGCTATGCTTTGTCAACCCCATTCTTGGGGCTGGTACCCTGAAGAATAAATCTTGTTCATTGTTCTCTCTCTCTCTCTCTCTCTCTCTCTCTCTCTCTCTCTCCCTCTCTCTCTCACTCTCTCTCTCTCTCTCTCCTCTCTCTTCCTCTTCTCTCTCTCTCTCTCTCTCTCTCTCTCTCTCTCTCTCTCTCCTCTCTCTCTCTCTCTCTCTCTCTCTCTCTCCCCTCTCTCTCTCTCTCTCTCTCTCTCTCTCTCTCTCTCTCTTCACTCTCTCTCTCTCCTCTCTCTCTCTCTTCTCTCTCCTTCTCTTCCTCTCTCTCTCTCTCTCTTCTCTCTCTCTCTCTCATCCTCTCTCTCTCTCTCCTCTCTCTCTCTCTCTCTCTCCTCTCTCTCTCTTCTGAATCCTCTTCTTCTTCTTCTTTATCACTTTATCCTCATAGTTTACAAACCCAAAGGAAAATTCATGTCTCCATTGTTTACTTCTTTCAAGACTTTTGTCGTTATATTTCATGAGATTACGTTCAAAATTTTCGAATGAAATAAAGAAAGTTATCAGTGATTACAAAACGGTTTTATACGAAACATTTTCTTTAATTTCAATTCAATGTCTGTTCCAATTTTCAACCGGAAATTAACAACGAATGTAGTGATAAATATTTTCGGCAAATAATCAATTTTACTTGCGCAATAAAACAAGTTGGGTCAGTACCCATTGACTTTGCTGTCACACGTATTATTTTATATTTGTTCACACCCAAGCAGGCACACATGCTTACACATACACATACACACACACGCGCGCGTACGCGCTAATATTTGTTCACACACAAGCAGGCACACATGCTTACACACACACGCACGCGCGCACTCGCGTGTGCGCACACGCACACACACACGTTCTCCCACGCACACACACACACAAACACACACACGCACACGCACACGCACGCACACACACACATGCACACACCACCCGCGCGCACGCGCGCGCGCTCGCACTGACACACATGCACACACACACAAACACACACACACTCACGCACGCACGTCTGCACAGAGAGAGAGAGAGATAGAGAGAAAGAGAGACAGAGACAGAGACAGACAGACAGACAGACAGACACAGACACAGACAGACAGACACAGAAAAAGACAGACAGACACAGACAGACAGACAGACAGACAGACAGACAAACAGAGAATGACAGAGACAGAGACACACAGACAGACAGACAGACAGACAGACAGACAGAGGTGCGCACCTAGAAGTCAATATGAATCGCTTCAAACTGCTTGAAAAGAAAAGAAAAAAGGACCAAACACACTGAATGTCCATGCTCTACAGACTACATATCAAGTTACACCCTAGTTCATAGAATCTGGGGACGTCTTTTGATTGACGTTTCGGCGAGAAAATCAAATTAGTTTTTTCTCTCTGTTCTACAACCATCTACACAGACTTTGTTAGACTAGTACACATGATATAAAGAAAATACAGAGGAGGAGAAATGAGAGAGAGAGAGAGAGAGAGAGAGAGAGAGAGAGAGAGAGAGAGAGAGAGAGAGAGAGAGAGAGAGAGAAGAGAGAGAGAGAGAGAGAGAGAGAGAGAGAGAGAGAGAGAGAGAGAAATGATAGAAAGAAGAGACTGAGAAGGAGAAATGATTGACAGAAGAGAAAGAGGAGGAGAAATGATAGAAAGAAGAGACAAGAGGAGAAATGATAGAAAGAAGAGACAGAGGAGGAGAATTGATAGACAGAAGAGACAGAGAAACAGAAATGGTAGAGAGAAGAGACAGAAGAGGAGAAATGATAGACAGAAGGGACAGAAGAGGAGAAATGATAGACAGAAGGGACAGAGGAGAATAAATGATAGAGAGAAAAGAGACAAGAGGAGAATAAATGATAGAAAGAAGAGAAAGAGAAACAGAAATGATAGACAGAAGAGACAGAGGAGGAGAAATGGTAGACAGAAGAAACAGAGGAGAATAAATGATAGACAGAAGAGACAGAGGAGAATAAATGATAGACAGAAGGTACAGAGGAGGAGAAATGATAGACAGAAGAAACAGAGGAGAATAAATGATAGACAGAAGAGACAGAGGAGAATAAATGATAGACAGAAGAGACAGAGGAGAATAAATGATAGACAGAAGGTACAGAGGAGGAGAAATGATAAAACAAAAAAACTGGAGTGGAAATTACAGAAAGAAGAGAAAGAGGAGGAGAAATGATAGACAGAAGAGACAGAGAAACAGAAATGATAGAAAGAAGGAACAGAGGAGAAGAAATGGTAGAAAGAAGAAACTGGAGTAGAAATGATAGAAAGTAGAGGGTGAAGGTAGAGAACAAAATGTATGAGAACAAAATTGAAGTGTGAAAACGAACAGAGTAGAATGATGGAAGCCACCATCTTGAGAAAGGCAGCATGGGATTGGACATGCACAGCATAGCAGACAATTTATTGTGCTAAACGGTGTCAATTTCACTTTAATCTGAACTATGTCTGAGTTGTTTTGGTGTGAAAGAAAGAATGAAAAAATACAAAGAGAGAGAGACAGAGAGAAACAGAGACACGCATACACACTCACACACAACGCACGCACACACACACACACACACACACGCACGCACGCACGCACGCACGTGCGCACACACGCACACACGCACGCACACACACAAACACACACGCACGCACACACACATGCACAAACACACGCGCATGCGCGCGCACACACCACAAAACTCCAGTAAGTGATTAAAACGCATACGCTATAAACCCATTTTAAAAACTATAAGGCAGCATTTATGGAATCAAAATCCTACAAGTGCAAAACACTATCTCCTACAAATCAGTAAGGCCGCTGAGATTGTCTAGGGCATGAGAGACAAAACCACGCTGACCCAGACTACACTTCATTTCACTTTGACAACCCCAGCTTTCAGGTACACCCCCCCCCCCCCCCCCACCGCCACCTTTCTTTTTCCCTTTCCGTACCACATCCCACGCCCCAGGAACACAAACAATCCCCGGTAAGACAGGCTCTGCCAGGCCTGTGCGTCTAGCCAGGCTGTTAGCATTTAGACAGCCCCAGTCAGGGGTTTATGAAACCTCTAATGGAAGACAATGGGTTCTCTGTCAGATAGTAGAACAATAAGCCGTTGAATTATTTTCTGAGTCTTAAGTCAAAAGTTGAAGTTAAATTCGTCTTTGTGTTTCCAGATGGAACATTGAATACGTGGGGACAAGATAGCTTAGTGGTCAGAGCAACTCTGCTTTCCTCAAGCCAATGTTAAGCAGCATCGAGCTTGGTTACTCAATTGGATGGGTAACTAGATGCGTGCACTGACTTTAGTAAAGTCCCCCAGTTTGCCCAGCTGTAAATGGGTACCTGCCCTCTTTAGGGTCAGAGAAGGTAAAGCAGCGAGGGAGAGGAGATGGGCACCGCTCTCAAAATGCTGGCCCCTGGAGAAGCTGAGGTCTCTGATGCCTCACCCCCCCTAGGATCACATTGTTTATGGGACACCTTTGCCTTGACATTTTTCACATTGAATAAGCAATGCATTTGTTTGTTTGACTTTTCTATCAGGCCATCTCTGAGGTATAATACATGCCTGACCTTGGGCAAAGGGGGATTTTTTGTAGGTTTTTTTTGTGTTGTTTGTATTGTTTTGCTGTGGAAGGGTCATTGTTTTAAATTGGCTTTGATTTCTTAACTAGTCACCAGAGTCAAAGTTTATTTTAAAATGTTTATTAAAGATAAATTGCCATACCTTCTAAGCCTGGGTGAGATTTTTTTTGCCTGTCTGTCTGTTTAAGTCAAATTGGTGACTGAACTGAACTGAACTGAACTATACTAAACTGTAAAATAATAATAATAATAATAATAATAATAATAATAATAATAATAATAATAATAATAATAATAATAATAATAATAATGATAGTAATAATAATAATAACACATGGAACTTATATGGCGCTATATCTTGTAAAAAACAAATCAAAGCGCTTGCATTCGACCTAAACATCACACAAGCAATCAATAACAACCTATGGTCCTAACAAATTCGAACGTACTCACACACGCAAGCGCACACACACGCACACACACACACACACACGCACGCGCGCGCCCACACACATA
>CM060335.1:50266274-50283774 GCA_030674155.1 Stramonita haemastoma
AGTTGGAAGAGGGGGGGGGTGTTGTGGAAGTGTTAGAATACATCCAAACAAAAATGTGTGGAACTAAGTTGCATGGTAACACTGGAAGATAGAACCAAGAATATTATGAATACTGTACTCGCCGCATCTATTCTGATAAGTGTGAAAGTGAGTACATGAGTGAGTTGGTTGGTTGGATGGTAGGTTGGTGTATTGGTTGGTTGGTGGGTAGGTGGTTTGGTTTGTGGGTTGGTGGGTTCGTTGGTTGGTTGGCTGGTTGGTTGGTGGGTTGGTTGGGTTGGGGTTTGGTTACCTTAGAGTCTAAGGAAGAGAGAGAGAGAGAGAGAGAGAGAGGAGAGAGAGAGAGAGAGGAGAGAGAAGAGAAGAGAGAGAGAGAGAGAGAGAGAGAGAGAGAGAGAGAGAGAGAGAGAGAGAGAGAGAGAGAGAGAGAGAGAGAGAGAGAGGAGAAGAGAGAGAAGACAGAGAAAACAGAAGCAGACACAGAGATAGTGATACAGAGAAAGAGAGCTCAAATATATCTCTACTTTTCGAAATACAACTAAACAAAAAAATGGCTGATCAAGCTACAGAGCTGTTTATTTGAGAGGAAGGAGAAGGCAGCTTTTCACACCCTGTCAGCTGATGTTAATCATCTGAAAGCAAACACTCTTTCCTTTGGGGGTGCTGTCACAAAGAAAGCATTATACGAGCCACTCTTCTTCCTGAAGGCTGCAGTGAGAAAAAAAGGAAAGTTTGACAGTTTGGAATCAATCTGAGATGCTCTGCTGAAGCAGCAATTAAAGTGGGAAGAGAGACCCATTCAGGTCTTCTTTTGGCGGGTTTGGGATCTTTTTGGTGGTGCTGTACGTACGTACATGCGAGCATCCATTTTAAAAAAAATTCTTTATATCGAGGATATGGAATTTAACGCTCGTGCTTTTTTTTACATCCAGTCCCTGTGTGTATGCAATTTTTGTAAATCATGACATCTGTTCCCACAGCACACGATGGTCTACTCTTGCGAAAAGCGGAACAGGATTTAACATGTGCGCAAGATGTTCTGCGTGCGTTCGCACACGGAGCCTCGGTTTATAGTCTCATCCGAAGGACTTTTGGGGGATTGGAGTCAGCGCTGATGTTAACTCCTGAGGAAAAATCCCCTTGACCGGGAATCGAACATGCATCCATGTGTGTATCTCTACACGTTTTGTATTTGTTCTGTTAAGCATCCTATATGACGGTTTCTTGATATTATTATCGTGTGTTTGTATGTGTACGGTTATGTGGGAGTAGCATTTCCCCTGGCACATTTCTATTACTTTTGCCACCGCAGTGATGGTATGTATTGTGGATGTTGTGATGATAATTATCATTGAGGTTGTCATTATATGAATGCAGCTGTCAGTGACCTGGTTGTGTTGATTTTGCCATTACCCCCCCCCCCCCTTCTCTCTTCTCTCTCTCTCTCTCTCTCTCTCTCTCTCTCTCTCTCTCTCTCTCTCTCTCTCTCTCTCTCTCTCTCTCTCTCTCTCTCTCTCTCTCTCTCTCTCTCTCTCTCTCTCTCTCTTTTCTGTACTCAACATCATGGCATAGCACTATCAAAGTTTACGAAAAAGTTATATGTCTTTTTTTTGCATCTTTCCATTTTTGCCCCTGAAAGTGTATTGTGGTCTAAGGCCGATGTACATTAAACAATTTCAGTGTTCAGTGTTCTCTCTTTTCTGTGAGTCCCTTAACAGGTAGGTGCACAATGACTGGCTTCCTGTGCTTGTAACTCTACAAGAGGTCTGGCTGCTGGCCTCAGCCCACACATTGAGATTGTAGAGCACCTCATAATCACTTAGTACAGGATCATGCTGGATATGTTTGTGTACCTGTAACCCACCAAATGCTGACATGAATAATAGGGTCTTTTACCTGCACTTTTGTTCTTCTGCACGTGTATACACATGGAGAAATTAGGAACTCTTGCAGGTTTACACTTTATAAAAAATCTTCGTTCTATTTTATTGATTCATTCTATTGTTTTATTTTGTGGATAACAAAATAATCACCAATGTACTTTTTACATCCAGTCGAATGTACCTAAGTGATTGATATCAAACGATGTTAACTACTTCCTTATTATGTCCGTCTGAAACTTCCTGTACGCAAAAAGCAGTCACACGCGAACGCAAATTGACTGTCAATTGCTAAGTGAAAAAGTGCTGTTGGGTACCGTGTGTCGGCAAACTGTCTACAAAACTACAGACCAGAGAGACTCAGAGGCAATCCACTAACAGGGAGATGGACACTGTGTCTTTTATAGTGTCTGTATTTCACACAAACCACTGACAGCAAATCTGCTGTGGTCCAGTACAGGCGCCAACTTCCTCCCTACAGTCCATTTCTCCCATCTGTTAATCCTGTCTTGCCCTAAGACAGTACATTTCCTTTCCCCCATCAATCCTCATTGAATCCTTTGAAAATCCTGTCTCAGCCTGGTGATCTGGTGTCTCCATGTATCAAACACACAGATGACTCTTTCAAAGCTGCTAACTTTACTGCAGCTTAAAGAGACAAAAAAAAAACATCCCTGGACCTGACAGATATTATGCATTCTTTGAGCTGGGAATGTTATGAGCACGTTTTCCATAAAACATTATGTTTTTTCTTGCTTGGATGTGCTATCTATCTATCTATCTATCTATCTATCTATCTATCTATCTATCTATCTATCTATCTATCTATCTATCTATCTATCTATCTATCTATCTATCTATCTATCTATCTATCTATCTATCTATCTATCTATCTATCTATCTATCTATAGCCAGTGGTCAGAACATTGCGCTAGCAATTTGACGACCGGGTTCGAGTCCGTCGAGGAGATTTTTCTCCTGGATTAACATCAGTGCTGACTCCACTCTCCCCCAAAGTCCTTCGGATGAGACTTTAAACCGAGGCCCGTGTGCGAACCACGCAGAACATCTTGCGCACACGTTAAATCTTGTTCACTTATTCGTAAGTAGGCCATCATGTGCCGTGGGAACAGATGACATTTACAAAACTGCATACACACGGACTGATGTAAAAAAGCACAAGTGCTTATTCCATTATCCTTGATATTAAAAGAATTAATAAATAAATAAATAAATCTCTCTCATCTATCTCTCTATCTATCTATCTCTCTATCCATCCTTCCATCTATCTATCCATCTATCAACCTACCCATCCATTCATCCATCTATCCATCCATCCATCTATCTATCTATCTATCTATCTATCTATCTATCTATCTATCTATCTATCTATCTATCCATCCTTAATCTAGCGACCGTGGGCACCCTTGAGTTCTAGCCTGTCCATTCGCTGATGTTGTCCTCCATCTTTTCCTTGGTCTGCCTCTTTATCTTCCTCCTCGGACAGTGCCTTGCAGTAGTATGTTTTTGCAAGTCCTTTTGATCTTGTGATATGCCTGTGCCATTTAAGTTTACGCTTCTTTACGATTGATAGGTTTTCGTAGGGACCAATGGTTTGCTGCATCCATACACACAAAGTACAAAAGCATATCATTTCTATTAATTTATAATTGTTCTTTTCTGCGTGACAAAAGAGAGCTACGTCATGTCTTACGACTCTACCGCATATTTGGTGAAGTTATCTACAAAATCAAGTTGAGAAATTTACCCTTTTATATTGTATAGTACTTATTTATTATTTTTTTATTCTTTTATTTTATTCTTTTATATCGAGGATAATGGAATAAGCACTCATATGCTTTTTACATCCAGTCCCTGAGTGTATGCAGTTTTGTAAATCTTGTCACCTGTTCCCACCGGCACACGATGGCCTACTCTTACGAAAAGCGGAACAGGATTTAACGTGTGCGCAAGATGCCTCATCCGAAAGACGTTTGGTGGAAGTGGAGTCGGTACTGATGTTAACTCCATAGGAAAAATCCCCTCGTACGGGAATAGAACCGGGTCGTCAAATTACGAGCGCAATGTTCTGACCACTAGGTTATCCCATTCCCCGGAAACAACTGGAACAACACGTTATGCAGAGAAGACAGCTTATCCGCAGGATGTTCAAACACCAAGAAAGATGTCGATCGTGGATTTGGGGCTTACATCAGCTCAGAATTGGAATTTTTAAAAAATCATGCTACAAATGTTGAGATGCTGATAAAGCAAAATATTGAAGAGAGAAATACTAGATAAAGACTTACGCGCGCGCGTGTTTGTATGTATGTATGTATGTATGTATGTATGTATGTATGTATGTATGTATGTATGTATGTATGTATGTATGTATGTTGTCTGTCTGTCTGTCTGTCTGTCTGTCTGTCTGTTGTCTGTCTGTCTGTTGTGTGTGTGTTGTGTGTCGTGCGTGCGTGCGTGCGTCCGTGCGTGCCTGCGTGTGTATGTGTGTGTGACTTTTGAGTATTTCTTTTTTCTTCTTTTTTGTTTTCCTCTTTTTTGTTTGCTTTTATCTAAAAATATATCTTAATTTTGAGGCTGTTGAATCATGTTAGTTAAACAATATTGGTGAAATGTTTATTTGTCTCTTTTTTGCCTAGATAGATGGCTTGATGAAAAAAAAAGCAAATCAATGCTTATTCAGTGTACCATCTGGAAATAAAATTTGACTTCTATTCACTTGACTTGACTATAGTGTGGTTCTGATTACCTAGTGATGCCAACTTCTGATAAGGTTTCAGCCGGTGTGTGGCAAAGTGCGATAGCGCTAATACAGTACACAGTGACAGAATTCTTCTCTTTTTTTCTTTTCAAAATATCTGGACAGATTGGGAACAGCAGTCTGCCTCTTGTCATTGTCTGTGAAATCTTGTACTCTTATCTCCGTGTCTCTCTGTGTGTCTGCCTGTCTTATCTCTGTCTGATTGTCTGTCTTACTTTTGTCTATCTCCCTCTGCCGTCTTATCTCTGTCTGATTGTCTGTCTTACTTTTGTCTATCTCCTCTGCCGTCTTATCTCTGTCTGATTGTCTGTCTTACTTTTATTTATCTCTGCCTGTCTGTCTTATCTCTGTCTACCTTACTTGTCTGTCTGTGTCTGTCTTATTTTATCTGTGCCTGTCTGCCTTATCTCTTCTACCTTACTTGTCTGTCTGTGTCTGTCTCACTTTTGTCTGTGCCTTGTCTGTCTGTGTCTGTCTTATTTTATCTGTGCCTGTCTGCCTTATCTCTTCTACCTTACTTGTCTGTCTGTGTCTGTCTCACTTTTGTCTGTGCCTTGTCTGTGTAATCTCTTTCTGTCTGTCTTACTTTTGTCTGTATGTGTCTGTCTGTTGTTATTTTGTCTGACTGTCTGTCTGTTTGTCTGTCTTATCTCTGTATGTCTGTGTGTCAGTATCTTCATCTTCATCTTCGTACATTGGTTTGGTGTGTTTGCTTTCCCTCTGCCCTTATTTTTTGTTATTTATTCATTTTTATTTTTTTTTATATCGAGGATAATTGGATAAGCACACTTGTGCTTTTTTACCTCCAGTCCCCGTGTGTATGCACTTTTGTAAATCTTGTCATCTGTTCCCACAGGCACACGATGGCCTTCTCTTACGAAAAGCGGAACAGGATTTAACGTGTGCGCAAGATGTTCTGCGTGCGTTCGCACACGGGGCCTCGGTTTATAGTCTCATCCGAAGGACTTTTAGGGAGAATGGAGTCAGCACTGATGTTAACTCCAGGGGAAAAATCCCCTCGAACGGGAATCGAACCCGGGTCGTCAAATTGCGAGCGCAATGTTCTGACCACTAGGCTATCCCGTCCCCCTGGTTTGGTTTGTTTGCTTGTCTCCGCCCTGTGCTCGTTAGCTTGTGTGTGGTGTTATCTCTGTCCTTTTCTCCGTGCTTTTTTATTTTCTTTCTCCGTCTCTTTTTTGTTTTGCATGTTGATAATTTGAACCGACTCGTAGGTCTTTGGTTGCGTTTATTCTAGTTTTCTTCTTCTTTCTTGTTTTGTCATCTTTTCTCGTTTTTGTTCTAGTTTTGTTTTTGGTGTGGGGGTGGTGGTGTTGGGTGGTGGTGGTGGTGGTGGTGGTGGTGGTGGTGGTGTGGTGGTGGTGGTGGTGGTGTGTGTGTGTGTTATCAAATTATTTTCTTTTTACTCTGCATTGATGAAATGGAATGAAGATCTATTTCGATTTGAATTCTATTTCTGATTGCTAGATCAATTTGTCCCTGTCTGAAATTCTAGTTCATTTGTCCTGCTGTCTGTTCTGTTTGTCTGTTCTGTTTGTCCTGTCTGTCTGTCTGTCTGTTCTGTCTCTTGTCTCTGTCTGTCTCTCTGTCTCTTCTGCTCTTCTTCTGTCTTCCTGTCTCTGTCCTGTCTCTGTCTGTCTGTCTGTCTGTCTGTCCTGTCTCTCTGTCTTCTGCTCTGTCTGTCTGTCTGTCTCGTCTGTCTGTCTGTCTGTCCTTCTCTCTGTCTTCTCTCTCTCTCTCTCTCTCTGTCTCTCTCTCTCTCTCTCTCCTCTCTCTCTCTCTCTCTCTCTCTCTCTCTCTCTCTCTCTCTCTCTCTCCTCCTCTCTCTCTCTCCTCTCTCTCTCTCATCCTCTCTCTAAGGGAAGGAGGAGAATACTGCATTGATTTTCTTTCCCTCTAAAAAAAAAATGTCCAAGCAACACTCATCGTCTTATATCCGCCAATTGTGCGCACTTGAGTGCCCCTTATCCCCTCTCCAACACACAACACACACACACACACACACACACACACACACACACCACACACACACACTACACACACACACACACGACACACACACACACACACACACACACACACACACACACACACACACACACACACACACACACACACACACATGCCTGTGCAAACGTATTTGATTATGTGTTATTTTTCCAGCCTTTGGATATTGATCACTTGGCTAAACTGGTGTGACAGTTTGATTATATAACCACAGCAATCTGCAATTCCGCCGCCCCGGCATGTGTACCGAAGAAAAAGTTACTGAGAAAGAGACAAAGTTTGGCCCAGTACAAAACAGCCAGTATTCCAGACTTGTTGCTATGACTTCTGTAGGGTTTGAGATATTATGTACACTGTCTTTTGGTGCTGCTTTGAGCAGTTCAACAGTCAGTCCTTCTACATGTCTTTTTTTTCTTTTTTGCTTAGACTTCACTGACACTTTTTGTTCAAACTTCTGAAGTTCTGTCTCTCAGTGTACAGCTGGTTTATTTTCTTTCAGTTCTGACCCAGATTTTGTTTTTTGTCCCTCTCTTTTAACCTCTAAGAATACTTGTTTCTAAATAAAAGATTGCAGACCTTCTTTTCTGCTTCATCTATGAACAGTATTTGTCATATATAGTTTACAGTCTTCAAGCACCATTAGGTTTCTTCTTGCACTGGATCTGGAACGCAGTTGCTCAGCTATTTTTTCTCACTGGACTGTATGGTCCACAGCCTTTCACTTGAGCTTCCTTTTCAGTTTATCAATTCCATCTTGGACGGTAAAGGTAAAGGTGTCCCATAGCCTGTGTGGTCGTAGGGGAGCGAGGCGTCAGAGATCTCAGCTTCTCTAGGAGCCAGCATATGAGGGCGGCGCCCATCTCCTCTCCCTCGCTGCTTTCCCTTCCCTGTCCTCAAAGACAGCAGACACCTATTGACACCTGGGTGAACTGGGGACTGTACTGAAGCCAAGGCGCGCAAACGGTCACCCATCGAATTGGTAGCCACACTGGATGCTGCTTAACCTTAGCTTGTGGAAAGCGAGCGCTCTGACCACTACGCTATCCCGCCCCCATGACAAGAACGAAAAAGAATATCTGTAAGCATTCATCATTCAAAGAAGCTGTCTGCTGTTTATTGATTTGAGAATTCCAGAACACAGAAGCTCAGCCAGGCTTAGAGGCCATAACTTGTCAGAGATTTCAGTTCTCCAATAATGGAAAAGCGATGTCGGGGGAAATTAGAGCAAGATGGTATTAGTGAAATGAATATTGATATTTACACATCTTGAGACCTTGAGATCCTAAGCTGTCGAATAAAAAAATAATTAATGTCAACAGCTCTAGCAAAGCACCACACTATGTAGGAAAACTGATTGTGGTTATAGTGAGTTTTGTACCCAAGGTCCAAATGGATAAAGTATAGTAGGCAAACTTTCTGATGGTGTTTTTTGTCTCAGTCTATCTCCATCTCACCTCTTCTTCTTTTCTTCTTCTTCTTCTTCTCCTCTCCTCCTCCTCCTCCTCCCCTCCTCATCTCTCTCCTCCTCTCCTCCTCCTCTCTCCTCCTCCTCCTCCTCCTCTCTTCCTCCCTCCTCTTATCTTCTTCTTCCTCCTCCTCTTCTTCCTCTCTTTCCTCTTCTCCTCCTCTTCCTTCTCTCTCTTCTCTCCTCCTCCTTCCTCTCTCTCTCTCTCCTCCTCTTCCTCTTCTTCTTCTTCTCTTCTTCTTCTCTCTCTCTTCCTCTTCTTCTTCTTCTTCTCTTTCTTCTTCTTCTCTTCTTCTTCTTCTTCTCTCTCTTCTTCTTCTTCTTCTTCTTTCTTCTTCTCTCTTCTCTTCTTCTTCTTCTTCTTCTCTTCTTCTTCTTCTTCTTCTTCTTCTTCTTCTCTCTTCTTCTTCTTCTTTTCTTCTCTTCCTCCCCTTTTTCGTTGATTTTTCCTGCCTTACTTTTCTGCGTTTTCCACTTTCTCTCAAAGTGCATTTCAACTTCATATAGAATATTTTTAAATGGTATCATTATGTCAAACTGAAATCTTTCCTAATGGTTCTCCCCCCTTTCGTGTGTATCTTTCTTAATGATTATAACAACAAAACAAAAAAACAGAACATGCACTAATTGTTTGGATTTTTTTTTTCATTTAAAGGATGAGTGACGAATGTCCATGTAACCAGCAAATTCATGAAGATTAGTTTGAAAACAGCTGCTATGCAAAACCCTTTCTTTACCCAAGCAGCCAGGCGATTTTGTCTCTTTGAATTATTTGCACTCAACTGGATGTGGGTAGTTTGCCACACGTGGTATTCCAGTCTTGTGGTTTTGATGCTGTCATCATCATCATCATCGTGTCGTCGTCGTCTCATCATCATTATCATCATCATACTCATTATCATTGTCGTCATCGTCGTCGTAACGTCGTCGTCGTCACGTCGTCGTCGTCGTCGTCGTCGTCATCATTATCAATCATCATACTCATTATCATTGATCCGTCATCGTCGTCGTCAACGTCGTCGTCGTCGTCGTCGTCGTCGTCGTCGTGTCGTCGTCGTCGTCGTCATCATCATCATCATCATCATCATCATCATCATCATCATCATCATCATCATCATCATCATCATCATCATCATCCATCCCATTACCACCCACCACCACCACCACACCATCCACCACCACCATCACCACCACCACCACCCCCCACTACTCATTGCATACTGTTTTTTCTTGTTTTTCTGACTGCTATTGTTGTTCTTGACTAAAGATGATGGCAATGCTGTCTCAGACAGACACACATTTACATTATGCAACAAAAACACAAACCAAAATAACCCCCTCCCAAAAACCCTAGCAGGTCCACCACATAAATTCAGCATCCATCAGAAGTAACAGTGATTGGAGCAGCATAGGAAATATTTCATTTCAACTTAGAAGCAGAGAGAGAGAAAAGGAAAACAGTCATTTTGGAGTCAATTTGCTGAAACTGACAGGAGGGTCACACCCGGTTCAATAGCATCTGATCAACCTGCAGTTGCTTGTCAATAAACATGCCACCTGCAAGTGTGTTTTGGCATCATTACTCCTGATTCATATTGCTGGGCTTGGTCAGTCGTCAAACCAGATGGTGTAATTCACTCGAGGTTGTTTTTGTTTTGTTTTGTTTTGTTTTGTTTTTTTAGAAAAGGGGGCTGTCTGTCTTGTCTTCTGTCTGTCTATCTTCTTCTGTCTGTTGTTTTGTCTGTCTTTTTCTTCTGTCTCTCTCACTCTTCTCTCTGTTTCTGTCTGTTTTGTCTGTCTGTGTCTTTCTCTGCCTCTGTTTCTTTCTGTCTTTATCTCTGTCTATCACTGCATCTCTTTGTCCTTCTGTCTCAGTCTTTCTGTCTCTGTCTCTCTGTGTCTCTGTGTCTTTGTGTCTGTTTCTGTCTCTGTCTCTATGACCCATTGTTTTTTCTTGTCTTCCTTCCTTCCTTCCTTCCTTCCTTCCTTCCTTCTTCCTTTCTTCTTCTTCCTTCTTCTTCCTTCCTTCTCTTTCTTCTCTCTTTCTCTTTCTTTCTTTCTCTTTTGTCTTTCTTCTTCTTTTTTCTTCTTCGCTTTTCTTCTTCATCTTTCTTTTTTTTTCTTCTTTCTTTCTTTCTTTCTTTCTTTCTTCTTCTTCTTTTCGAATGCCAGTGTTTTGTACAGGGATTTCTTCCAAACCAAAAACTAAAACAAAAGACACCATAATAAAAAAATGGCTCCAAATACGACTAGGTAAATGGTCTCTGCAACCTACTACTACTACTACTACTACTACTACTACTACTACACTACTACTACTACTACTACTACTACTACTACTACTACTACTACTACTACTACTACTACTACTACTGCTGCTGCTGCTGCACTGCTGCTGCTGCTGCTACTACTACTACTACTATAAATAATAAATAATAATAATAAAAATAATATATAATGATATGATGATGATGAATAATGATAATATGATGATGATGGGGAGGATGATGAGATAGATGATGATGATATGATATATATAGATATAAATGAATGATGATGATAACTATAACAATAATATAATAAATAATAATAAATAATAATAAATAATAAATAATAATATAATAATAATAATAATAATAATAATAATAATAATAATAATAATATACTGCTGTTGCTGCTGCTTCCACGACTATTGTGTCTCAAATCCAGAATGAAAAAAAGACTTCTTAAGTGAAGCCTTTACACCTGTTTTTTGCAGCTTCTTTGTTCACGCAAATAAAAATAAATGAATAAAAATAAATAATTCGAAATAAATAAAAAAAACAAATGAAGAAAAGAAAAGAAAAAAAAATATAAAAATATATGAATAACAAATAAAATAAGATACAAAGAAAAATAAATAAAATGCATGCTGTTTGCAGAGTTGTCTAATTAAAGCAGAGTCATTGTGTGGTATTGACTGCACTTGGCCAAAAGTACTAACATGGCCTTTCACAGACTAGATATAAATTCTCCAAACACAACGAGAATCAAACAGTTTTACAACTTTTTCCCCTCTAGTAAAATCCTCGAAATGTAGGAAACACTGTACAAAGTTTGAGTTGCAGTGAAGTAAAGCACTTCAAGTCATGTAACTTGGCAATATATCAGCTAAGCCCCAAGAGCGTACCAGCCCACCCTTTTGTTAAAGTGACACTTCGGACAATAAAATCGATTTTCTCTTGCACTGAAGAAAGTATGATACTTTGGGGAGTAGACAAAAGTTCTGTGGAAGGAAGCAAAGAAGTAAGGAAGGAAGGAAAGAGAAAGGAAGGAAGGAAAGGAAAGGAGAGGAAGGAGAGGGAAGCTGAAGAAGAAGGAGAGAAGGAAGGAAGGAAGAAGGAAGGAAGGAAGGAAGAAGGAAGGAAGGCAGGCAGGAAGGAAGGAAGGGAAAGGAAGGCAGGCAGGAGGAAGGAAGGAAGGAGAAGGAAGGAAGGAAGGAAGGCAGGAGGAAGGAAGGAAGGAAGGAGGAGGAAGAAGGAAGGCAAGGAAGGAAGGAAGGAAGTAATAAGACAGAGGAAACATCAGAATTGGGATGGGTAGGGAGGCAAAAGGCAGGGACTGGTATGGGCCATCTATCTGAGAGAGGTGTTATTGGATTTGGTGGATGTACTAGAAAAGACAGGAAAGACAGTGTACTCGCGTAGCAATGTTATGGTGCCTGTTATCCCTAAGTGGTGTGGTATATTCGGGTTTTGTCATGTTGTAGTGCCTTTAATTTACCCCTAAGTGGTGTGGTACTTTGGGGTTTTGTCATCTTGTAGTGCCTTTAATTTATCCCTAAGTGCTGTTGTACTTTAGGGTTTTGTCATGTCGTAGTGTCTTTATTATCATCCCTAAATGCTGTGCCATTTGACAGGTTTGTCAGTCTGGGTGTGGTTACTAGAGAAACAATTGTCAAGTGGATGGATGACAGCAAAGTCATGAAAAGTAAAGTAAAACAAAGACAAAGATGTTCCCATAACGTATATAGGTCGTTGGGGAGCGAGGCATCAGAGACCTCAGCTTCTCCAGGGGCCAACATATTGAGTGCCGTGCCCATCTCCTCTCCCTCTCTGCTTTACCTTCCCTGACCCTAAAGAGGGCAGGTACCCATTTACAGCTGGGTGAACTGGGGGACTTTGATGAAGCCAAGGCGCACAAAAGGTTACCCATCCACTTGGTAACTATGCTCAATGCTGCTTATCTTAGCCAGGGTAAAGCGAATGCTCTGACTACTGAGCTATCCCATCATAAGTGTGTCAAATGGGTGCTGTTTATTTTGGTTACTTTGTTTGTTCATATGACTGTTTCTCTTTTCTTTCAATCTCTGTCTCTATCTTCGTCTTTGTCTGTCGTCTGTCTGTCTGTCTGTCTGTCTGTCTGTCTGTCTGCCTGTCTGTGTGTCTGTGACTGTCTGTCTGTCTGTCTCTGTCTCTGTCTCTGTCTCTGTCTTTTCTCTCTCTCTCTCTCTCTCTCTCTCTCTCTCTCTCTCTCTCTCTGATAAGGAATATCCCCCTCATACCCTGACTCAAACCAAAATATAAACCCACATTGTTTCATGTTTTAATCACCCTTTGAAAACATCAGGATGTTGAATAGTTTTATTTTTTTAAAAATTGTTATTGCAACATATCAAAAAAAATTAACAAATGTGATATGACTTCAAAACTTATGGGCAAAATAAATTCTCCTAATTTTAATCAAATTGTGCAGTCTATATGACTTTCTTTTCAAATTTAAGAAGAAACAAAGTAATAAAACATTATTTTAAATAAAACATATTTTCAGCATGTGTTACACTTTCACACACACACACACACACACACACACACACACACACACACACACACACACACACACACACAACACACACACACAACACACACACACACAGGCGTTTTCTATAGAGAGAAAGACAGAAACAGACCTTTAAAAAAAACCCACCTAAAACAATACCACTAAACAATAAAATGCCAGCCGCCCATATTCCGAACCATATTAATATAAAAAAAACATCCTCTACTCTTTTTTTTTTCTCTAAATCAAACAAATTATTGACATTGTCTCAGTGAGAGGGCAAAAAGCACACTGCCCCAGACAACCCTCTCTTTTGACCATCTCTGCTCTCAGGTATCGCGCCCCCTACCCACCCCTCTTATTCTTCCTCTCACGCTACAGGAACACACACGCACGCACAATCCCCTTTTAGACAGGTTTTTGCCAAGCCTTAGTGTCTAGCCAGGCTGTTAGCGTTAAGTTAAGAAGGCCAGGCACAGAGTCAGGGCTTTAAAAATGCCTGATAGGGAAGGGCAACGGGTGCTCTGTCAGATATTAGACAAAACAAATAACCCACAGCTAGGGGATTTTTAGTGTAAGTTTATTTTTTATTTATTTATTTTATTTATTTATTTATTTATTTATTTATTTATTTATTTTATTGTTATTTTATCTATTCTTGTATATTGAGGACAATGAAATAAGCGCTCATATGTTTTCTTACATCAAGTCCCCGTGTGTATGCAATTTTGTAAATCTTGTCATCTGTTCCCACCTGCACACGATGGCCTACTCTTACGAAAAGACTAAGAAATAGAATATGTCGGCTGGTTGTTCGTTAGTTTTAACATTGTTTGAGATAATTTATGGTAGAAGTAAGAAGCAAAACATAAGACGATCTTTTTTTTTGCAGAAAAAAAAGTGTCGTGTTTTGAAAAAAAATGTGTTAGTATATTTATTAGGTTCGTATTGGTTAAAATAGGGATTTCCTTATCTTTATAAAACCGTGTTTGTTGTACTTTTAGCTGTTGATTTTCACAGTCCGCCCTAAATGAGACTTATAAAATTGTTCCATGCTTGTTTAATGCTGTAGTAGTATAGGGCCCAGGCATCAACACTGACATGATTTCTTCTGACTGACTGCCTGAATTCCCTTTTAAACTTTTGAAGAAGTCGTCAGAACATTTACTGCATCATGGGTTGAGTTGAATCTGGAAAAGCCCATCCCTCTCTAGGCAGATGGGTGCATGCTGGGTACGTTCATGGCATCCAGTCCACCATCCACTGCTAGCTCTCTCTCTCTGTCTCTGTCTCTATCTCTATCTCTGTCTCTGTCTCTGTCTCTCTCTGTCTCTGTCTCTCTCTGTCTCTCTCTGTCTCTCTCTTCTCCTCTCTCTCTCTCTCTCTCTCTCTCTCTCTCTCTCTCTCTCTCTCTCTCTCTCTCTCTCTCTCTCTCCTCTCTCCCCTCTCTCTCTCTCTCTCTCCTTTCCCTCTCCTTCCCTCCCACCCTTCTCTCTCTCTCTAACTCATTTATTTACTCGCCATGTGGTTATGCCTGATAGTATTACCCAGCTGTTAGCCTACTGTGTCACTCCTCTCCCTTCCTATTGCCTTTCCAGTCAACCTGGCCCTATACTGTGAAGTAAAGGTGAGGAGAGGACACAAAAGCACAGTGACCCAGACGTTCCACGTTTCTGACCCTCTTTCACTCCCTCTGGTTTCCATCCATCCACCCCCCATCCCTACACTACAGGATCTTGTCAGTCTCAGAGCTCATAAGGTCCCAGGAAGTCTATAGGTCTGGATGGGTTTGTTTCGATTGACGGTGGAGGTGTGTGGGTGGGGAAGCCATGCATTTATTGTCTAAGTGATATGTTTATGGGTGGAATACTGTCCCAAAAGTGTCATTGTGTTCTCTCTGTCTCTCAGTCTCTTTGTCTCTGTCTCTCTCTCTGTTCTTCTCTCTCTTTCTGTTTCTGTCTGTCTGTCTGTGTCTGTCTCTGTCTATGTGTCTGTCTCTCTCTCAGTGTGAGTGGTGTGTGTGTGTTGTGGGGTGTGTGTGTTGTGTGTTGTGTTGTCTGTCTGTCTGTCTGTCTGTGTCTGTGTGTGTGGTGTGTGTGTGTGTGAGGGTGCGGTGTGTGTGCATAATGATTGTGTGTGTAAGTGTGGTGATAGTGTGTATCTGTGTCTCGTGTGTCTGTGATGTATGTGTGTGTGCTCGTGTGTGTACATGTGTGTAAGAGAGAGAGAGAGAGACGGGGATAGAGAGAACCGATTTATTAAGAAGAAAGCCTCTAACAAAACTGGTATTGTCTTTTGAAAACAAACAAGTCAAGGAGCTGGCAGCTGGAATAAGCACAAACAACCAGACACTTAACATTAATTGTTTCATCGACTGACTGATCGGCTTTGATGGCAGGTTTGATGGGTGGTTGGTTCATAATTTGGTTGATTAGTTGATTGTGTGAATGATTGATTATTCAGTCAATAGTCTAGTTAGTAAGTTGCAGCATTTTCTATAACTTATCTTCGAACTTACCTACCTGAATTTTAAGTACCTGTTTTTTTTATTACAGATTTCATTCAACACTACATCCAATGTTAAAAAATGTCCAGATTATTTAGATGATGGAGGGAGAATCAGGAGACATAATTATATCATTATACAAAAGAAAGAGTAAACCACAAAGGCTTATGACAGCGGCAAAGACATCACACACTTCTTTGTGTTCCTCTTAAAATAACCACATTTTTTTAATTTATTCATTTATTGAATTTTATTCATTTATTTACATTATTCTTTTTATTCTTTTATATCAAGGATAATGGATTAAGCCTCGTGTACTTTTTTTACATATAGTCCCCGAGTGTATGCAGTTTTGTAAATTTTGTCATCTGTTCCCAACGGCAACAATGTCCTACTCTTACGAAAGCGGAACAGGATTTAACGCGAACACAAGATGTTCTGCGTGCGTTCGCACACGGGGCCTCGGTTATATAGTCTCATCCGAGGACTCCAGGGGAGAATGGAGTCAGCACTGATGTTAACTCCAGGGGGAAAAAAATCCTCTCAAACAGGAATCGAACCCGGGTCGACAAATTGCGAGCGCAATGTTCTGACCACCAGGCTATCCCGTCTTAAAAATCATCAATCAAGTTGCACGGCTCCGTTGAAAAAGAGGCAAGAGAAAGAAGAAGCATTTCACACACTGTCTGCCAATTTTAATCACGTGAAAGCAAACACTCTTTCTTTTCAGACAGTGCCAAGCAGCACACAGAGAGTGTCCTCCGCCATTCCTTTTCCCCCTTGGAAGCTGGGAGAGAGATGGGAAGTCTGACAGTTCGCATTTAATCTCCGCCGCTCTGGTGAATCACAGATGTAATTTAGTCAGAGACCAGTTCTGATAAATTTGGTCAGGGTTTAGAGGGGGTTGGCTGGTGTGTGGTGGTGCTGGTGGTGTGTGGTGTGTGGGGGGGGGGGTGTGTGTGTGTGTTGTGTGTGTGTGTGTGTGTGTGTGTATGTGTGTGTGTGTGTGTGTGTGTGTGTGTGTGTGTGTTGTGTGTGTGTGGTGTATGTGTTTGTTGTGTGTGTGTGTGTTGTGTGTGTGTGTGTGTTGTGTGTGGTGTGTGTGTGTGTGTTTGTTGTGTGTTGGTGTGTGTGTGTGTGTGTGTGTGTGTTGTGTGTTGTGTGTGTGTGTGTATTGTGTGTGTGGTGTATATTGGTGTGTGTTGTGGTTGTGTGTGTGTGTGGGGGGTGGCGTGCCTACGTATGTGTGTGTGTGTGTCTGTGTGTCTGTTCTGTGTCTGTGTCTGGGGTAGAGTGAAATGGCATTAATTCAAGCTGCTGTCTCCATTACTTCTGCTGCTGTTGATGTCTTGAATATAATGATCTTACTGATTTCTACCGCTCGTTTTTTCAACATGCTAGTAGTTGTACAATTCTTTTACTCTGCAGGTCAAAAACCAGCACTTATCTGGAATTTCACATTTTAGTATGGACCATCAATAAATGATATTGTGATACCACAGGATCACACAAAAATGATTGGAGTTGAATACCAGTTATCGGGGTGGGGTGTCCTTTATAACCAATCAATGAAATGATATTGGTAGACTATACAAATGAGTATCCAGTTACCACTGTCTTCTTTTTTTTTTCTCCCCTCTCACTCACACCAAAGTGTGACAAGGAAATGAGGTGTGGGTTTGCAGACCCACCTGTCTCCTGCCTTAAGTCTCTGTCTCCTCTGTTCACTGCTTCATCTCAGGACACAGGGATACATTTACTCAGCAGCCTTCTCCATTTCCTCTGCCAGTCCTGTCTCGATCTCCCCCTAGGAAGATGGAGGCTTTGTCTTCTGCGTGTAATCCTACACAGCAAGGACAGACATCCCCCTTTCCAAAGCTGTTGATCCTGTTCTGTGTTAGAGGAGACAGAATCCCTGCACTAATTGAAACACCCTGTCTGATAAAGGATTCTTTTTGTGTGTTTTTTTTGTCTTTTATTTCCAGGATAATGGAATAAGCACTCTTGTCCGGTTTTACATTCAG
>CM060335.1:50286274-50288774 GCA_030674155.1 Stramonita haemastoma
GACAGACAGACAGACAGACAGACAGATCAGATAGATAGATAGATAGATAGATAGATAGATAGATAGATAGATAGATAGATAGATAGATAGATAGATAGATAGATAGATAGATAGATAGATAGATAGATAGATAGATAGATAGATAGATAGATAGATAGATAGATAGATGTCACAGTATTTGTCTACCTATCTGTAACGCGCCTGTCTAGAAAGCGAAAAGTCAGGGTCGGAAGTGTGCGGTGGTTTGAACCCGCACGGGACCAAAGCTTTACTCCTATCCATTAGACCATGAGTGGTGGTCTGGGTGCTAGTCTTTCGGATGAGACGATCAACCAAGGTCCCGTGTTTTACACAAAAATTATTTAGCGCTCGCCAAAAAACACACGGCAACAAGAGAGTTGTCCTTGGCAAAATTCTGTAGAAAAAAACACACACACTCTGATAGAGAAACAAAATGTACAGTTGTAGAGAGGAAATTTGAAAACAAAAACCTACTTGTAGCAACGCGCTCTCCCCGAGGAGTACATCATGACAAGAACCGCTATCTATCAGAAGGGGAGGCAGCAAAGAAAATTAACCCTGTATACTTCAATCATTATCAAACGTAGAGGGAGATAGATTGGGCATGTACTCCGGAGAGACACACAATCTGTCTCAAGAACAGCACTGCCCTGGACCCCAGACGGCAAGAGAAAGAGAAGAAGACCAAGAACAACATGGAGAAGGAGGACAGTGGAATGTGAGATGGAAGCCATGCAGCACTCTTGGAGTTCATTGGCCAGGCTGGCCCAGAATAGGCAGGGGTGGAAAGACTTTATTGCTGCCCTACCTACACACCACTGGGTGTAAAGGAGGAGGATGATGACTTAAATCCACAACAAACTGTATAGCTTCCTTCTCCAGTCAGCAACTAAGGTATCCATCCATCCACAGATGACTTTGATTTGATTTGATTTATTCTTTTATATCGCTCACTCACTCATGGCTTGTCTTCGCGAACGAAGATTAAGGGCACTGTCCACGTCTGGTGCAGGCTCGCTGGTGGCTGTTCAGTCCAATGCGTGACAAACAAACCCATCCATCCATCCACAGATGACTTTGATTTGATTTGATTTATTCTTTTATATCGAGGATAATGGAATAAGCACTCTTGTGCTTTTTTACATCCAGTCCCCGTGTGTATGCAGTTTTGTAAATGTCATCTGTTCTCACCGGCACACGATGGCCTACTCTTACGAAAAGCGGAACAGGATTTCACGTGTGCGCAATATGACGGCATGTAGTGTGGGCACACTGCCTGACTGACAGGACAGCTAGCAGCTCCCACATCTCCAACAGACAGCATCACCTTGCTGCTCCCTGCAAATAAAAGAAACGGATGGCAACATTTACAAAACTGCATACTTACAGGGACTAGATGTAAAAACAAAAAGCACATGAGTGCTTATTCCATTATCCTCGAGGTAAAAGAATTATATAAAAAAAATTTAAGTTAAAAAGTGTTGTGAAGCGGCTGTTGTTACAAAGTCCATCAAATGCTAGATCTGTCGCTAACATTTGTAAAGAAATGGAGGGTGCTCTCTCTCTATGCTGATGGCAGTGATTATGTAAATGATAAAGACAATGATGGGGTTGTTGATAACTAGAAGGCATTGAGTGCGACTTTATGTACTTGCAGAATTGGAAATGTGAAATGGATGGAAATGTTTTCCGCTATGGTGTTTACCTTCACCTTGCCTAAAACATGTTTTGTATAGTGGCCTAAGGCCGATGTACAATAAAACTTTTCAGTGGTCAGTGTTCATTTCTCTCTCTCTCTCTCTCTCTCCTCTCTCTCTCCTCTCTCTCTCTCTCTCTCTCTCTCTCCTCTCTCTCTCTCTCTCTCTCTCTCTCTCTCTCTCTCTCTCTCTCTCTCTCTCTCTCTCTCTCTCTCTCTGTGTATGTATGTATGTATGTATGTATGTATATATGTCTTTGTCTGTCTGTCTGTCTGTCTGTCTGTCTGTCTATCTGTCTTTGTCTATCTGTCTTAGTATGTCTGTCTTAGTATGTCTGTCTGTCTGTCTGTCTGTCTGTCTGTCTGTCTGTCTGTCTGTCTGTCTGTCTGTCTGTCTGTCTGTCTGTCTCTCTCTCTCTCTCTCTCTCTCTCTCTCTCTCTCTCTCTCTCTCTCTCTCTCTCTCTCTCTCTCTCTCTCTCTCTCTCTCTCTCTCCTCTCTCTCTCTCTCTCTCCTTTAAAAAGACATCAACTAAAAAAGAAAAGGGAGGATGACTTTAGGTACCAGTGACTTTGATGTATAATTTCTGCAAACTTTAAAATGCCCTTTAAAAGAAAGTTTGAAATGTATCTACAGTTACATAGGAATACTTTTTATAAACGAAAACAGAAGTGAATACACTCAAAATGATATGAAGCACATTTTAAAAGGTTCTGTAGTTCCTCTTCCATTTCTTAGTGTCTACATTACACATTTGACATCACTGTTTACTGCGTAAATGTGG
>CM060335.1:50293774-50298774 GCA_030674155.1 Stramonita haemastoma
AGGTTTTGGAACACCTTTACCTGAACCTTTCTCTTGGCCAGCATAATCAATAAAGAAGAAGGAAGAAAGCATGGCCAAACAGAAGCCAGGGAGACTGACTGTCACTCTCCTGTGATACATGCAGGGTTTCCCAGACACCGTGTACCAATACACAGAATAGAATTTTTAACCCCTTTCTTTCTCAGGGCATGGCCAGTGTGTAGTAATATTCTCCTCTCCTAACATCCCCCCCTTACCTCCCTTCTGCTGGAATGGCCAAAAGGATATCAATGCAAGAGGATTCACAGACAAGCGAGCAAAATGAGTGATGAACATAAAATAGGCAGATTTTTTTTTAAAAGCTCTGAAACGCACACACACACACACACACACACACACACACACACACACACACACACACACACACACACACACGCACACACACAAGCTCACATACTCACACACACACACACACACACACACACGCACAAGCTCACATACTCACACACATATGCACACACACACATACATACGTGCGCACGCGTGCGCCTGCACACACCCAGGGGCACATACACATGCGTGCAATCGCACATACACATACACACATGCATGCGCGCATGCGTACACACAGAGAAGACAACAACAACAACAACAACAACAACAACAACAACAACTACAGACATTAAGATAACAAAGACCACAGGCATTATGACAAACACAGAGACCAAGTCACACAGTTATGGAAGAGAGAAAGAGAGGGAGAGAGAGGGAGAGAGACAGACAGACAGACAGACAGACAGACAGACAGATAGACAGACAGACAGACAGACAGACACAGACAGACACGCAGACACAGACACACATACACACACAGACACACAGGGACACACACACAGACACACAGGGACACACACGCACAGTCACACACACAGACACACACACACATACACACACACACACACACTAACACACACACAACACACACACTAACACACACACACACACACACACTAACACACACACACACACGGGCACAAAGAGAGAAAGAGACAGAGACAGAAAGACAGAGAGAAAGCATAGCCAAAGCTGAGAGACGAATTAACCAAAAGGTGCCAAGTATACGGCAAAAATTAGCTTTGTTAATGCGGCTTCTATATGAGCACTATCCTCGTTCCCCGCAGGCATCCAAACCCTGAGAGAAGGCAGCATCATACGACAGTTATAGAGCCACTGTCACTTCTTGTTTCCTCCCCAAGCATCAGTTCTGAGAGAGAGAACTTGACACTTTCCTCATCCATCATACGAAAAACTATCAGACAGTCCTCAGAGGGGTTTTTGTGTAGGTTGTTACAGCCTTGTTGTAAGCCTGTGGTGTAGCTATTTTTGTACGTTGATGTTTAAACAACATGTTTGTTTACGTGCCGTGGGTCTTTTATCTATCATTGTATGGCCATCTTTTTTTTATTTTTGTGTAAGCAAGTTGGCTGCTTTTTTTTTTCTTTTGGTTTACATGTTTTTATTATGAGGGAGGTTGTTCCAGATCGATGGACCAGAAACAGAGAAAGTGCCGCGGCCAACGGTAGACAGGTTGAATCTAGGTATTTTTAAGGACAAAGTATCTGCGGCCGAGGGGAGGGAGCGAGAAGTGTGTACAAGTGAAGACATTCACAGAGGTAGGAGGGTGCAGTTTTATGGAGATATTTGTAACAGAGGGTATTGATCTTGTAGATTACTCTCTGTGGTACAGGCAGCCAGTGGAGAGATTGCAAGTTCTTCCCTAAGGTGATTACTCCGAGGTTTACCACTGGTCAGATTTGACGTATGCTAAATGATTTTTTGGAATCATCTTCATGAAGATGATTTTTTAAAAATCATGCTTGGCCGGGCGACGGGGGAGGGGAGTATGAGCTTATTTCTTCTTTCTTTCTTGCGCTTTTTTTCTTTAAGATTACAAAGATAGGAACAAGCGGCAGCCTAATAGACAAACCACCTTCCTTCACTTTCACCTGTCCTGTTGTCCCGCAGACCAAGGAGGCACTAATGAAGATTTCGCCACTACCTCCCCCCACTCCCAACGGTCCTCTGCTATCCAAAGCAAATCGTTCCACCCGAGGCCTGTCCACTCTCTGATGTTGTCTTCCCATCATTTCCTCTGTCTGCCTCTTCGTCTCCCTCCTCCCCCCCCCCCCCCCCCTTACCGTTCCCTGTAGGACAGACAGTCTTGGCCAGTCCTGATGTTCGTGTGACGTGCCCGTACCACTGTAGCTTGCGTTTTTTTCACTGAAATCAGGACTCTTTCATTATACTCCAGTTGCATTTTTTATTATGGGTTTTACATCTTCATTAGTGATGTGATCTCTGTATGAAATGCCAAGAAGTCTGCGAAAGCATCTCATCTCCATTGCCTGTATCCTTCTTTCAATGCCTGCTGTTACGATTCATGTCTCACATGCGTACAACAATATGGATGTAATCAGGGAACGCATCAGTCTGATCTTGGAACTGATAGGGAGAAGAAGACAGACAAGTAAAAGCCAATAACAGACAGACAGACAGAGGAACATAAATTATGGACAGATAAACAGCCAGGCAGACATAGCAAGGTGGGAATCTTTATGCTTAAGAATAACCAAGTTACATACTTATTATACCACTTTATGTCACAGCAGATTTCTCTGCTTGAAATTGGGGCTGCTCTCCTCAGGGAGAGTGCGTCGCCACAAGTGCAGAGCCTACCCATTATTTTATATAAACAAACTCATCATAGGATCTTAACAAATATAATGCAATACCCCCCCCCCCCCCCCCCCACACACACACACCACACCATAGAAAAAAGAGAAAATCCCGCATACATTGTTGCTGCTCCAACAGCGACAAGGGAGCTAATCCTGTTAATGCTCTGTTCTGGTGAAGAGAAACAGATGATGATGATGAATTAGGCCTCGGGGAAAAGACAGAGTAAAAATAAAGGGAAACTTGACCAGTTAGTGTCTCTCACAGAGATAGAGAGAGAGATAGAGGGGGGGGGGGTAAGAGAGAGAGGGGGAGGGATGGAGAGAGAGAGAGAGGAGAGAGAGAGCGAGGAAGAGGGAGGGAGAGAGAGAGAGAGAGAGAGAGAGAGAGAGAGAGAGAGAGAGAGAGAGAGAGAGAGAGAGAGAGAGAGAGAGACAGACAGACAGACAGACAGACAGACAGACAGACAAACAAACAAACAAACAAACAGACTGACAGAGAGAGTCAGAGAAATAGGAGACAAAGATAAAAAGGGGTACAGAAAGAAAAAGAGAGCAAGAGAGGGGAGAGTCAAAGAGAGACAGACAGACAGACAGACAGAGACAGACAGACAGACAGACAGACAGAGAGACACAGAAAGACAGAAAGAGACAGAGAAAGAGAGAGACTTATATATGTGATGGGGTGGTAAGTAGATTGCCTCCCATGCGATCAGAGCCCTGTCGCAGCGTTGTGTTACTAAATCTGGACACACCTGCGAATTATGCGATGCTCTGTTTCCTTGGGGGGTGGTCGAAAACCCTTCATTGCATACACTTTGCCTTCATGGTGAACGGTAGAATGTATGCAACCTCATTTTAGAGGTCACGTCCTAACTGGCTAGCTGTACCCACCCGAGAAGCTGTGCAGAGATGGGACATCACATGGGCCCCTATGTCCACTCCGTTACATATGAAACAAACAGGTGTTCATTGTATTGTACTCTCAAAGACACCAACGTGCAACGCTTAATCAGTCCAGCATCATATTCAAACTCTTTATGGCATAGCTGGTTTTCTGTTAACTTAAATCAACACTATAGTTGTTAATTTTTTTTTACATCAGTCACTAACTTTATTGTTCTGTATAGCATTGGTGCGTATGACCCACCAGACTAGGACTTGAACGTAAGAGTAGGCCATTGTGTGCCAGTGGGAATAGATGGCAAGATTTACAAAACTGCATACACGGTGGGACTGGATGTAAAACATTTACAAAACTGCATACACGGTGGGACTGGATGTAAAACAAAAAACACACGAGTGCTTATTCCATTATCCTCGATATAGAACAATAGATAAAATTTAAAAGCAACTTCTGGTATAGTCTGTCGTATGAATACAACATTGAAAGATGTCAGCAGCCCAATCCAACACGACATAGTTGTTTTTAGCAAAAGTGAAAGGTAAAACATAAGCTACAAACCAAGAGCTCCATTTTTATTTATCTATTTATTATTTATTTATTCTTTTATATCGAACATAATGGTTTAAGCACTCATGTGCTTTTTTTTTACATCCAGTCCCCATGTGCATGTAGTTTTGGAAATCTTGTCATCTGTTCCCACCGGCACACAGTGGCCTACTCTTAGGAAAACCGGAACAGGATTTAACGTGTGCGCAAGATGTTCTGTGTGCGTTCGCACACGGGGCCTCAGTTTATATTCTCATCCGAAGGAATTTTAGGGAGAGTGAAGTCAGCACTGATGTTAACTCCAGGGGGAAAATCCCCTTGACCGGGAATCGAACCCGGGTCATCAAATTGCGAACGCAATGTTCTGACCACTAGGCTATCCCGTCCCCATTGCATAGCATGTAAGACCAGAAGATCTAGAGAAAGACTGAAGGAGAAGACCAGAAAAAAAGCATGAAACAAACGCAGGCAGAACCAGAGGCAGAGAGGCCGGGTCTTCGTAGAGGTCAAAGAATAAGATGAGAGCGGACAGAGATGACAGACTATCGTCTCCTCTCTCTCAATTCCAAGGTGAAAATTAGTTTGGTTATTGCGTGTATGTGAGTGCTATCCCCCCTCCCTCTCTCTCTCTCTCTCTCTCTCTCTCTCTCTCTTCCTCTCTCTCTCTCTCTCTCCTCTCTCTCTCTCTCTCTCTCTCTCTCTCTCTCTCTCTCTCTCTCTCTCTCTCTCTCTCTCAGCTACGTATGTTTGGCTTGTTTGTTTTTTCTCTTGTTTTTTTTTTGGGGGGGGGAAGGGGGAGGTTCTGAGGGCCTGGTGTAAAGAAGCCTCTGGCT
>CM060335.1:50308498-50313498 GCA_030674155.1 Stramonita haemastoma
ATGGCCAAACAGAAGCCACGGAGACTGACTGTCACTCTCCAGTGATACATGCAGGGTTTCCCAGACACTGTGTACCAGTACACAGAATAGATTTTTAACCCCTTTCTTTCTCAGGGCATGGCCAGTGTGTAGTAATATTCTCCTCTCCTAACATCCCCCCCCCCTTACCTCCCTTCTGCTGGAATGGCCAAAAGGATATCATTGCAAGAGGATTCACAGACAAGCGAGCACAATGAGTGATGAACATAATAGGCAGATTTTTTTAAAAGCTCTGAAACGCACACACATGCACATACACACACACACACACACACACACATACAAACACACACACATGCACACACACAATCTCACATACTCACTCACACACACACACACACACACACACACACACACACACACACACACACACACACACACACACACACACACACACACACGCACAAGCTCACATACTCACACACATATACACACAAACACACACACACACATACATACATGCGCACGCGTGCGCATGCACACACCCAGGGGCACATACACATATGCGTGCACACGCACATACACATACACACATGCATGCGGGAATGCGTATACACAGAGAAGACAACAACAACAACAACAACAACTACAGACATTAAGAGAACAAAGACCACAGACATTACGACAAATGCAGAGACCAAGTCACACAGTTATGGAGAGAGAGAGAGAGAGAGAGAGAGAGAGAGAGAGAGAGAGAGAGAGAGAGAGAGAGAGAGAGAGAGAGAGAGAGAGAGAGAGAGAGGGACAGACAGACAGACAGACAGACAGAGATAGAGACAGACAGACAGACAGACAGACACACACAGACACAGACACAGACACACACACACACACACACACACACACACACACACACACACACACACACACACACACACACACACACACACACACAAGAGCACAAAGACAGACAGAGACAGAAAGACAGAGAGAGCATAGCCAAAGCTGAGGGACGAATTAACCAAAAGGTGCCAAGTATACGGCAAAAATTAGCTTTGTTAATGCGGCTTCTATATGAGCGCTATCCTATTTCCCCGCAGGCATCCAAACCCTGGGAGAAGGCAGCATCATACGACAGTTATAGAGCCATTGTCACTTCTTGTTTCCTCCCCAAGCATCAGTTCTGAGAGAGAACTTGACACTTTCCTCATCCATCATACGAAAAACTATCAGACAGTCCTCAGAGGGGTTTTTGTGTAGGTTGTTACAGCCTTGTTGTAAGCCTGTGGTGTCGCTATTTTTGTACGTTGATGTTTAAACAACATGTTTGTTTACGTGCCGTGGGTCTTTTATCTATCATTGTATGGCCATCTTTTTTTTATTTTTGTATAAGCAAGTTGGCTGCTTTTTTTTTCTTTTGGTTTACATGTTTTTATTATGAGGGAGGTTGTTCCAGATCAATGGACCAGAAACAGAGAAAGCGCGGCGGCCAACGGTAGATAGGTTGAATCTAGGTATTTTTAAGGACAAAGTATCTGCGGCCGAGGGGAGGGAGCGAGAAGGTGTGTACAAGTGAAGACATTCACAGAGGTAGGAGGGTGCAGTTTTGTGGAGACATTTGTAACAGAGGGTATTGATCTTGTAGATTACTCTCTGTGGTACAGGCAGCCAGTGGAGAGATTGCAAGTTCTTCCGTACGGTTATGACTCCGAGGTTTACCACTGGTCAGATTTGACGTATGCTAAATGATTTTTGGAATCATCTTCATGAAGATGATTTTTTTTAAAATCATGCTTGGCCGGGCGAGGGGGGAGGGGAGTATGACCTTATTTCTTCTTTCTTTCTTTACGCTTTTTTTCTTTAAGATGACAAAGATAGGAACAAGCGGCAGCCTAATAGACAAACCACCTTCCTTCACCTTCACCTGTCCTGTTGTCCCGCAGACCAAGGAGGCACTAATGAAGATTTCGCCACTACCTTCCCCCACTCCTAACCTCCTCTGCTATCCGAAGCAAATCGTTCCACCCGAGGCCTGTCCACTCTCTGATGGTGTCTTCCCATCATTTCCTCTGTCTGCCTCTTCGTCTCCCCTCTCCCCCCTCCCCCCCCCCCCCTTACCGTTCCCTGTAGGACAGTCTTGGCCAGTCCTGATGTTCATGTGACGTACCCATACCACTGTAGCTTGCGTTTTTTCACTGAAATCAGAACCCCTTCATTATAATCCAGTAGCATTTTTTATTATGGGTTTTACATCTTCATTAGTGATGTGATCTCTGTATGAAATTCCAAGGAGTTTGTGAAAGCATCTCATCTCCATTGCCTGTTTCCTTCTTTCAATGCCTGCTGTTACGATTAATGTTTCACATGCGTACAACAATGTGGATGTAATCAGGAAACGCATCAGTCTGATTTTGAAGCTGATAGGGAGAAGAAGACAGACAAGTAAAAGCCAAACAGACAGACAGACAGACAGACAGACAGACAGACAGACAGAGGGACATATGAACAGATAGAAAGCCAGGCAGACATAGCAAGGCGGGAATCTTTATGCTTAAGAATAACAAAGTTACATACTTATTATACCACTTTATGTCACAGCAGATTTCTCTGCGTGAAATTGGGGCTGCTCTCCTCAGGGAGAGTGCGTCGCCACAAGTGCAGCACCTACCCATTATTTTATATAAACAAACTCATCATAGGATCTTAACAAATATAATGCAATGCCCCCCCTCCACAGACACACACACACACACCAAAGATAAAAGAGAAAAATCCCGCATACATTGTTGCTGCTCCAACAGCAACAAGGGAGCTAATCCTGTTAATGCTCTGTTCTGGTGAAGAGAAACAGATGATGATGAATTAGACCTCGGGGAAAAGACATAGTAAAAATAAAGTGAAACTTGACCAGTTAGTGTCTCTCACAGAGATAGAGAGAGAGGGGGGGAGGAGAGAAAGAGAGAGAGAGAGGGAGGGAGGGAGAGGGAGAGAAAGAGAGAGGGAGGGAGGGAGAGGGAGGGGAGAGAGATAGAGAGAGCGAGAAAGAGGGAGAGAGAGAGAGAGAGGGAGAGAGAGAAAGAGACTTAGAGAGACAGACAGACAGACAAACAAACAAACAAACAGACTGACAGAGAGAGTAAGAGAAATAGGAGACAAAGATATAAAGGGGTACAGAAAGAAAAGGAGAGCAAGAGAGGGGAGAGTCAAAGAGAGACAGACAGACAGACAGACAGAGACAGACATAGACAGACAGAGAGACACAGAAAGACAGAAAGAGACAGAGAAAGAGAGAGACTTATATATGTGATGGGGTGGTAAGTAGATTGCCTCCCATGCGATCAGAGCCCTGTCGCAGCGTTGTGTTACTAAATCTGGACACACCTGCGAATTATGCGATGCTCTGTTTCCTTGGGTGGTGGTCGAAAACCCTCCATAGCATACTCTTAGCCTTCATGGTAAACGGTAGAATATATGCATCCTTTTTAAAGAGGTTACGTTCTATATGGCTAGTTGTATCCACCTGAGAAGCTGTGCTGAGATGGGACATCACATGGGCCCCTATGTCTACTCTGTTACATATAAAACAAACAGATGTTCATTGTATCGTACCTCACGAAGTCACCAACGTGCAGCGCTTTATCAGTCCAGCATCATATTCAAACTCTTTATGGCGTAGCTGGTTTTCTGTCATCTTAAATCAACACTATGTTTGTTTTGGGTTTTTTTACATCAGTCGCCAACTTTATTGTTCTGTATAGCATTGGTGCGTATGACCCTCCATACTAGGGCTTGAACGTATGAGTAGGCCATTGTGTGCCGGTGGGAACAGATGACAAGATTCACAAAATTACATACACATCGGGACTGGAAGTAAAATAAAAAGCACACGAGTGGTTATTCCATTATCCTCGATATAAAAGAATAGATAGAATTTTAAAGCCACTTCTGGTATAGTCTTTCGTATGAATATAACATTGAAAGATATAAGCAGCACAATCCAACACGATGTTTTTTATGAATAGTGAAAGGTAAAACATTAGCTACAAACCAGGAGCCCCATTTTTTATTTATATATTTTTTTTTATATCGAAGATAATGGCTTAGGCATTCATGTGCTTTTTTTTACATCCAGTCTCCGTGTGTATGTAGTTTCGTAAATCTTGTCATCTGTTCCCACCGGCACACAGTGGCCTACTCTTACGAAAAGCGGAACAGGATTTAACGTGTGCGCAAGATGTTCTGCGTGAGTTCACACACGGGGCCTCAGTTTATATTCTCATCCGAAGGATTTTTAGGGAGAGTGAAGTCAGCACTGATGTTAACTCCAGGGGAAAAATTCCCTTGACCGGGAATTGAACCTGGGTCATCAAATTACGAGCGTAATGTTCTGACCACTAGGCTGTCCCGTCCCCATTGCATAGCAAGTAAGACAAGAAGATCTAGAGAAAGACTGAAGGAAGAAGACCAGAAAAAAGCATGAAACAAACACAAGCAGAACCAGAGGCAGAGAGGCCGGGTCTTCGTAGAGGTCAAAGAATAAGATGAGAGCGGACAGAGATGACAGACTATCGTCTCCTCTCTCTCAATTCCAAAGTGAAAATTAGTTTGGTTATGGCGTGTATGTGAGTGCTATCCCCCCCTCTGTCTGTAGTGCTATCCCCCCTCTGTCTGTCTGTCTGTCTGTCTGTCTCTCTTTCTCTCTCTCTCTCTCTCTCTCTCTCTCTCTCTCTCTCTCTCTCTCTCTCTCTCTCTCTCTCCTCTCTCTCTCTCTCTCTCTCTCTCTCTCTCTCTCTCTTCTCTCCTCTCTCTCTCTCTCTCTCTCTCTCCAAAAAATCAGAACCCCAGGAGAAGGGAGCATTGCCCTTCAGTCACAGCCACTGTCACTTCTCATTTCACCTCCTACCATCTCTTCAGAAAGAATGTGACGCTTTCCATCCTGATTCAACAAAGTGTCACATATCCCGTGCTAGGCTTTTATTTTTGTCAAGATGCTCAGATTTTCCTTTTAAGTCTGCGGTGGG
>CM060335.1:50320998-50333498 GCA_030674155.1 Stramonita haemastoma
CAAGGACAGAGAAAACGATGGGAAGACAACATCGGAGAGTGGACAGGCCTTGAGTGGAACAACATACTGCAGAAAGCTGAGTACCACGAGAAGTGGAGGAAGCTGGAAGTAACGTCTTCAGTGGTGCCGCCTTACGGGTCAACAAAAACTACGGGGTATGTGAAGGTGAAGGTGACGAAACGCGAAATTTGAGTTTATAGCCTCTTGTGGCAGACTGGAAGAAGACTGAAATGAATAATTGCAAGGTAGGTGGAGAGAGGGAGGACTGGTTAACACCTGCCAAGCCCAGGTGCGGGTTGGAAGCTGTACTCTTCGCATCACAGGCTTGAAGCTCTAACCACTGAATTGGGTTGTTGTTTTTTCTGTTATCATAATCATTAAAACATTTTGTCACCTACACCTGTCGTTAAGGCGAAGTCATTATGGTGTAATGACAATTTTTCATCTTTCTTGTTCTTCTTGTTCTTCTTCTTCTTCTTCTTCTTCTTCTTCTTCTTCTTCTTCTTCTTCTTCTTCTTCTTCTTCTTCTTCTTCTTCTTCTTCTTCTTCTTTCGCAATTCTTCTTCTTTGCAGTTCTTTGCAACTCTTTGCAATCCTTCGCAATTCTTCTTTGCATTCTTCCTCTTCTTCGTCACATTCTTCTCATTCTTCTTGTTCTTCGTAGTCTTTTCCTTTGCATTCTTCTTCGCATTCTTTTGCATTCTTCTTCGAATTTTTTCTTTTTTTTTTAATCTCCTTAGATTGAACCTTTACCTTTTTAACTGTTCCTGTCTTTCCTGTTTTCTACGTTCGTATTCTCCTTTCTCTCTTTTGATCCGCTTTTGGAAACTACTTTTGTTTTGTTTTGTTTTGTTTTGTTTTGTTTTGTTTTTCCTTTCGCTTTGTACACGAGGCTTCTTCATTTCGATTTATGGTTCAGTGCGATGTAAATGTTCAAGTAAGGAAACTTTAAGCGCAGTTTTACCAAGCACTTCTTGCCTGCAATGATCACGTTTTCCTGGTATGAAAAAATGCTTCCTGCTCCGTGGATATTTATGAGATGGATTTATTGCGCTTAAGTAGTGCACGTGCGAGCAGGCATACAGACAAACGCACAAACACACAACACACCTACAAACGCGCGCGCACACACACATAGACACACAGACACACACACACACACGCAGCACGCACTCATACACATACAAACACACACACACACACACACACACACACACACACACACACACACACACACACACACACAACAAACAAACAAACAAACACACGCAGCACACACTCACACACATACAAACGCGCGCACGCACTCATACATATACACACGAGCGCTCACAAACACACGCACACACCACATACGCAGCACGCACTCACACACATACAAACGCGCGCACGCACTCATACATATACACACGCGCACTCTACAAACACACACATACACACACAGGCGCGCATGCGCACGTGCGCATGTGTATCTATATACTTCGTTTCATCCTTTGCATGACACGTGCATTATGAATGGTGTAATGTATTGTTTCGTATTTTATTGCATTGCATTGCATTGCATTATATGGCATAGAAATCACGACAGATTTTCCCGCGTGAAATTAAGGCGACTTTCCCTGGTAAGAGCCTGCGCTTTATTTTTATAAATATGTTTGGCCATCAGTTCCTATATACGCACACACACATATACACACGCACACACACATACACGCACACACATACACACACACACACACACACACACAAAGCACTCACACACACAAACATACACACACACACACACACACACACACACACACACACACACACACACACACACACACAACACACACACACACACACACACACACACACACACACACACACATCAAAAAAGCAAATCGATGCTTACTCAATGTACCATCTGAAAATACAATTTTGACTTGACTTGACTTGACTTGACACACTTGGTTGCAGTGATCTAACAGGAGTCGTAGCCACTGTGCCACCCCATCACTGATTCCTCCCAAAGGCCTTTACTTTCTGAATACACCATTTTATGGGCTGAGGAGAAAGTGGAAGAAAAGAAGACACCGGTCCACGCTTTCTATTGATCTGATTCCGAGAGGATCTGTTAGCCACGTCTGCTGCTCCGTCAGAGACTCTTGTGTGGTGTGTTTTAATCTCCCTCCCTCCCTCCTCCTCCCTCCCTCCCTCCTCCTCCCTCCCTCCTCCTCCCTCCCTCCCTCCTCCTCCCTCCCTACCTCCTCCTCCCTCCCTCCCTCCTCAGAAACTTCTGTGTTCCTACTTTGACTGACTGACTGACTCTGCCTTCTTGTCTCATTCTGTTTGTGTATGCTTGTGTGTGTTGTGTGTGTGTGTGTGTGTGTGTGTGTGTGTGTGTGTGTGTGTGTGTGTGTGTGTGTGTGTGTGTGTGTGTGTGTGCGTATGTGTGTAAGTGTGTGTGTATGTGTATGTGTGTGTCTGTGTGTGAGAGAGAGAGAGTCTGTGTCTGTTTGTTTGTGTGTATGCATCTGTCTGTCTTGTCTGTCTGTCTGTCTGTCTGTCTGTCTGTCTGTCTGTCTGTCTGTATGTATGTATGTATGTATGTATGTATGTATGTATGTATGTATGTATGTATGTATGGAAATATGTATGTATAGAAATATGTATGTATGTATGTCTCTCTCATTCTCTCTGTCTCTGTCCCTGTCTCTCTCTCACTCTCTGCATCTGTCTCTGTCTCTGTCTGTCTCTCTCTCACTCTCTGTCTCTGTCTCTCTCTCTGTCTCTCTCTCTGTCTGTCTCTGTCTCTGTCTTTCTGTTGCTTTGTCTGTATGTCTGTCCATCTATGTTTGTGAGTGAGTGAGTGACTCTGCGTGTGTGTGTGTGTGTGTGTGTGTGTGTGTGTGTGTGTGTGTGTGTGTGTGTGTGTGTGTGTGTGTGTGTGTTGTGTGGTGTGTGTGTGTGTGTGTGGCAAAGAGAGACAGAGAGAGTGTATGTGTATGTGTGCCTGTCTGACTGCCTGTCTGTCTGTTTGTCTGTCTGTCTGTCTCTCTCTCTCTCATCTTTCCAATCAAACCATAGATTTGCCTACAGATCCCCATGGAGCCATAACCAGTACATGTCAGTTCCCCCCACTTTCTGCTCCTCTCAGCTGCTAATGATCCATCCCATCCCAACCTAGATGGGTTAGCTGGTGCTAATTATAGCAGGAACTGACCACACTCGCACTAGGTAAAAGGAAGAGGCGAGCTAAATATTGCACTCTTGGATTGAGTGATGTTGAGATTTGTGTGCTGTGAGGCCAGCCACTCTGCCACAGCAGCAGTGCAGGAGAAGAGTGTGTGAGGGCTGAAGCCATTGCTGGACATTGTCTGTTTGGCAACTGGCTCCCTAACTGCCCTAATGTCGGTGTACAGCCAGTGCTGGACATTGTCTGTTTGGCAACTGGCTCCCTAACGGCCCTGATGTCGGTGTACAGCCAGTGCTGGACATTGTCTGTTTGACAACTGGCTCCCTAACGGCCCTGATGTCGGTGTACAGCCAAGTTTACTGCTGCACTTTGCTGATGGACCTTGTCTGACTTCCCCCTCACTCCCTGCCTCTCTTCACAGTGACTGATGGCACTGTCACACCATCTTTCTCATCCATGTTGGAAGCTGACAAGACACGGGATTTGTTTTTCTTCTGTTATTGTCCTGCTCCTTCTAGCTCTGCCAAGTAAAAGAGAGATCCTGTCCAGAGAAAATGACTGATGCTGAACCATGTTGGGATTGTATGAATGACATTTTGATAGTGTTTTCAATACATTATGTGAATACAGGTTTTTCAAATCTTGTAGCAGTTATAGGGGAATATTTTTTTTTTATAATTTATATCAACATTTCATGTGATATTTGAAATAATGCTTTAGAGGTTAAACCATCAAACATTATGCACATAATTTGTTCACCAGTGAAAAAATGTTTTGATTATATTTTATGTTCAATTTTTGACTTAACGTTTTAATTGTTGTCCACATAATATTAGATAATCCTATATGACTACATCCTAGAGCTTAGTTGTTGCTGATGGTCAGATCTATAAACCGGTCAATACTAGAATGCCTTTGTTTCCATCCTCCTTCACCTGTCCAGAAAATCATAACAAACAACAAGTACAACAACTCCAATCATTTCAATCTTAGAACACATGTGTCCTGTTGCATTCTTAATTGAAATTCTAGATCCTCCTGTAGAAATCATATATTCATCCTCCATAGAAAGCAGACAGAGAAAAAGAGACATTTACAATACAGTTTCATCTTCTGTGTCCAGTATTTCTATCTCATCGGAGAAAAGCTGTGCTGGAGGAGTGATGAGATACAGTGTGTTTCTGACTGTAACCTTTGCTGGATTCAGTTTACTGTCCCTTGAAACATAACAAGAGGGATTGTGGATCTGGCTTTAGTTTTTTGAAGTTCTTCATCCATTTTGTTGTCTTCCATTCTCTCTAAGGCCAAATGTACAGTAAACATCTGAAGTATGAACTCTCTCTCTCTCTCACCCTCTCTCACTCTCACCCTCTCTCTCACCCTCTCTCTGTCTCTCTGTCTCTGTCTCTCTCTCTCTCCTTGCAAATAAAATCACAGATTTACCTGCTATTTCCTGCAGCCTACAAATGCCCATGGGGCAATGGTCAGCTTCCCAGCCACTCCGCCACCCCAGCAGTGCAGGAGAAGAGTCTGTGAGGGCTGAAACCAGTGCTGGACATTGTGTGTTTGGCAAGCTGGCTCCCTAACGGCCCTGATGTCGGTGTACAGCCAAGTTTACTGCACTCTGCTGATTGAGCTTGTCTGACTTCCCCCTCACTCTCTGCCTCTCTTCACAGTGACTGATGGCACTGTCACACGCATCTTTCTCATCCATGTTGGAAGCTTAGACGACATAAGATTTGTTCTTCCTCTGTTACTTTCATGCCCCCCTTCCAGCTTTGCTAAATAAGATAGCAGTGCAATTAGTCGAAATAAACTGAAAATCAACCAAGTGGTGGCCATCTCAGTCTTACCTGGTTGGTTTATTGAATGTGTTATCTTCATGTGCCTCAAGGTCAGTGGCAGCTTCAGGTGAATTGTATGTGCTTTTCCAGGTATGATATCCAAAAAAAAAGAAATAAAAGTGTTTTTTTTTAATGCACGTTACTGGCTCTACAACACAAATATTTTGGTCTAATTTTCTTAGAGCGTTCTTATTCCTCTTTATTCTGTTTTACAAAACACACACGCAGTTTTAAAAGATTATGGCTTCGACCTTCGATCTTAGATGAGTGAGTTTCTATACAAGTGGATGCTAGAATGGCTTTACTTCTGACCCTTCTTCTGTCCAGAAAAATCAATAACAGCCACCACCACCACCACCAACCCAATCATCTAAATCTTAGAGCAGGCGTTTCAGGCTACATTGCTAATTGAAATTCTAGAATCTCTTCAAGAAACTTGTGTTTTCATTCTCTAGACAAAACAGAAAGAAAACGATTTTGTTGTTGTTGTTGTTGTTGTTGTTGTTGTTTTAAAATGAGCGGTGTGTTTCCTCTTCACCGTATTGTATTTCAACTCCTCAGAAACAAGCGCTTGTCGGAGGACTGTGGAATACAGCGTGTTCTGACTGTCACCTTTGCTGGACGTGCTTTACTCCACTCTCCCTTGGAACCTGACCAGGAGCAATCTGGATCTGGTTTCAGCTTTGGGAGATAGTCAGCCATTGTGTTCGTCTTCAGCTTCAGCTTTATTGCAGTAGCATCTGTCTACGTTTCTCTGCCTCTGTCTGTCTGTGTGTGTCTGTCTCTGTCTGTTTGTGTCTGTCTGTCTGTGTGTGTCTGTCTGTCTGTGTGTGTCTGTCTCTGTCTGTTTGTGTCTCGTGTTAATCCTTTTTTTTTCCTTGTCTAGCTAGCTGGCTGGCTGTCTCTTTGTCTCCCTGTCTGTCTCTCTGTCTCTGTATCTATCTCTGTCTCTCTGTCTGTCTCTCTGTCTCTCTCTGTCTCTCTCTGTCTCTCTCTGTCTCTGTATCTGTCTGTCTCTGTCTCTCTGTCTCTCTGTCTCTGTCTCTCTCTGTCTCTCTCTCTGTCTCTCTCTCTGTATCTCTCTCTCTCTCTCCCTCCCCCTCTCTCTTTCTGTCTCTGTCTCTGTCTCTCTGTCTCTGTCTGTCTCTATCCCTCTCTGTCTCTCTCTGTCTCTAACTGTCTCTCTCTGTCTCTAACTTCTCTCTCTCTCCTCTCTCTCTCTCTCTCTCTCTCTCTCTCTCTCTCTCTCTCTCTCTCTCTCTCTCTCTCTCTCTCTCTCTCTCTCTCTCTCTCGATAGTATGTGTAAAACTTACCAATACTTTTATTTTGCATTGCTACAGTATGTGTGAAATTTATCAAAACCTTCATTTGCATTGCTAGAGTAGGTGTCAAATTTATCCATGCTTTGATTTTTCATTGCTATAGTATGTGTAAAATATATACAAGCTTACATTTTTCATTGCTATAATGTGTGTGGAATATATCTATGCTTTCAGTTTTTATTGCTATAGCGGGTGTAAAATTTATCAATGATTTCCTTTTGCATTGGTGCAGGGTGTGTAAAATGTATCAATGGTCTCTTTTTTAATTGTGATAGCAGGCGTGAAATTTATCCATGCTTTCATTTATTCATTGCCACAGAGTGTGTGAAATTTTGTTGTTGTTGTTGTTTTGTTCCATTTTTCATTACTATAGCGTGTGTGGAATGTAACCATGCTTTCAGTTTTCATTGATATAGTACATTTAAAATTTATCATTGAGTTCATTTAGCATTGCAATAGTGGGTGTGAAATGTGTATTGCGAGTTCATTTTTCATTGCTATAGCAGGCGTGAAATTTATCCATGCTTTCATTTTTTTCACTGCCATGGTATGGGTAGTTTAAGTGAAATTTAACAATGCTGTCACTTTTCTTTACTATAGTATGTATGAAGTGTGTACATGCTTTGATTTTTCATTGTATAGTATGTTTGAAATGTATCCATGCTGTCAATCTTTCACTGACATAGTATATGTAAAATTTATTCATGTTTTCATTTTGCATTACACTCACACCCCTGCCCCCCTCACCTGGTGTATTGTGGTCCAAGGCCAAGGTACCATTAAACCATTTCAGTGTTCAGTGTTCAGTGTTCAGTGTTCTCTCTCTCTCTCTTGTACGAAGTTTTCAATCCACACTGAAAATGTGAACATGCTATGCAAACATACACAGCACAGATGGTGGATATCAGAGAAGGTCTTCCTACCTTGACGCTACTTTAACGCTTTTGTTGTGTTTCGTTTCGTTTTGGAGTTTTTTGTTGTTGTTGTTTTTATTACTTTTTTACATTTTCACCAGAAGCGATAGGAAGAAGCAGCAGAGAGATGGCAGAATGACTGCAAAGGATGTGTCATGCCAGCATCCCGTCTGAAGGCAAAGAAAGGCGTGCCTCTGGCTGTTACATGGTCAGGGGAGAAGGAGACAGTGAATGAGGGGGGGGGGGGGGGTGGAGAAGCAGCAGAAGCCATTAGGACACTAAATATGGCCTTCTCAGGGCATCACGGCCATTAATGTCACTTGCCTAATGGACAATGCACATACAGGGCTGGCTTCAACCTCACACACGGTTCTTATACAGTGTGGATGACTGTAGATGACTGTGGATATGTAGCCTGTGGACTGGATGACTGTGTTTGCTGCTGACTGTGTGCTGACTGATGGAATGACGTTTTGATTGCTGACTGTGTGCTGACTGTGGCTGACTGTGGCTGACGTGTGACTCCTACTTCACGGCTTCATAAGCTGCAAAAAATACACAAATTAATACTTGTTTTTTCCTATTTGATTCAACTCTTGTTGTGTTGTGTTGTTTTTTGTTGTTTTTTTACCTGAGGAGAGGATGCGTTTGGAGACATACAGACAGACTTACAAAGAGAGAGAGAGAGAGAGAGAGAGAGAGAGAGAGAGAGAGAGGAGAGAGAGAGAGAGAGAGAGAGAGAGAGAGAGAGAGAGAGAGAAGAGAGAGAGAGAGAGAGAGAGAGAGATGATGATGATGATGATGATGATGATGATGATGATGATGAGATGATGATGATGATGATGATGAGATATGAGATGAGATGACGATGAGATGATGATGATGAATGATGATGATGATGATGATGACATATAGTTAGATAGACAGACAATGACAGAGACAGGTGGGGTGAGAAAGAACATGGATAAGAAAGTGAGATAGATTAGGGAGGGAATCATATAGACAGTCATACAGGCATACAGAAGGGAGAGAGAGAGAGAGAGGAAGAGAGAGAGAGAGACAGACAACGAGAGAGAGATAGAGACGAGAGAGAGAGAGACGAGAGACAGAGACAGAGACAGACAGACAAGAGACAGACAGACAGACAGACAGACAGACAGAGACAGACAGACAGACGAGACAGATAGACAATGACGAGAAAAGACAGAAGAAGACAGATTGACAGATTGACAGACAGACAGAGGTAGATGGGAGAGAGGGGGAGGAAGATGTCCGTGGTCTCACCGGAAACAGGAGACCATGAAATAAACGACTAACCAGAGGCGATAAAACCACATCCAGATTGTTATTTGTCACGTTCTGGAGAAATTGTAAAGGGATAAAAACCCACATCGATCATCTAAAACTTTTTTCTGTAAAATCTAAGGGTTTTGAAAGAGTTTTTCCTTAAAACAAGGAAGCAGAAAAGATACACTGACTCAAGCCATCTTACTAGGACCTCTCTTGTCTTTCTCTCTGTCTCTTTGTCTCTGTCTCTGTCTGTCTCTTCTCTGTCTGTTTCTCTATGTCTGTCTGTCTGTCTGTCTGTCTGTCTCTGTCTGTCTCTGTCTCTGTCTGTCTGTCTGTCTGTCTGTCTGTCTGTCTGTCTCTTCTCTCTCTCTCTCTCTCTCTCTCTCTCTCTCTCTCTCTCTCTCTCTCTCTCTCTCCTCTCTCTCTCTCTCTCTCTCTCTCTTTTCTCGACAACCTATTTCATATATAGATACGTTGATAGTGATATGTTTATAACACTTATGTCATATACCCACACGTATTCCAACCATTCTTTTATATTATGTCCTAGAGCCGATGTACAGTAAAGTCGGAAATCTGAGGTCTGAAGTCTCTCCCTGGAGCTAAGACTTTTTAAGATGGTGCCACGCCATGCCTACCTATCTGCTATAGTCTTTATTTTCTTGACAGACATTCCTTGTATGAGTTTCATAACGCAGTTAATCTAAAATGTAAACAAGCGCATAGGCAAAGCAGCTACCACTATATCAGACTGACAAAGAAAGCATGGAAGAACAGTAAGCTGACTGAGCACAAAAAGTCCAGATCTACCGAGCCTGCCTCGTGAGCACCCCTCCTGTATGACAGCGATTCCAGGACTTTTGCGGGCCCGACAAGAGAGAAAGCTCAATGCTTTTCATAGCCTTGCCTTCGGTGCTACTATATGTTTTTATGTGTCTCATAGTCTGTTACGTTTCTGTCCTGATGTTCGCACACCATTCATTTCAACCCTCCCTGCCACAGCCATACCCAGATTCGTATATGTCTCATCCTCAGGGTGGTAAGTCCACAGGGAGCTCATCAATATCAGGCCGCCATGGGACTACCAGCCGTAGGGCCCTGCACTGCTGCTGGGTCACTTTGATGTTACTATAATGATTATTGGAGAACCAACGCGTGTAGGAAAGCGAGACAGGAGCCATCAGGGCAGTATTGATATTTATTTTAATACAGAAAGTTATCTTAGTTTATTTTCTTTTTTTTCTTTACTCCATTTGTTTGTTATTTATAAGACAAACAGACAAAACAACTAAGCATGGCACTGCACTACCATTAACATCATGGCCATTGCAGGAGCATTTGCTCAATGGACAAAGTACAAGTCCCCCCCCCCCCCCCACACACACACACACACACTCTGCTTTCCTGCAGCCACTTCGTGCTTAAACTGTCTGGCACTGGTTCCAGAAGACTGCATAAGCTGCAAGGGAGAAAAAAAAAGCTAAAGCCTTCCTGACTTGTCTGGGTTTCTTCTAGAAATGAAAAGAAATTGAGGTAGACAGCGTGAAGCACATACGAGAGGAGAAGAGAGAAGAGAGACTGAGAAAGAAGAAGGTAGAGAAGATACTAGCTTACCGAAGAGAAAAGGGCAGACTCGCAAAAGAAAGAGAGATGTACTCTCACCACAAAAGAGAGACCCAGGAAGGGATGACCAACCAGGGAAGGTGAAGCCATTGCCTGATTCCTGCCTGTGCCATTTGAGCAAAAGGGAACAATATCGCCAAGACAAGACTTTCTAATGGCTGGATTGAAGGAGTTCGGCTGTTTTTGTTGTTTGGGGTTTTTTTTAACAAGAAAGTAAGGATAAAGAAACCTAGGCCATCTTGCCAAACCCTTTATTTTATTTATTCATTCTTTTATATCAAGAATAATGAAATAAGCACTCATGTGCTCTTTTTACATCCAGTCCCCGTAGGTATACAGTTTTGTAAATCTTGTCATCTATTCCCACCGGCACACAATGGCCTACTCTAAGGAAAAGCGAAACAAGATTTAACGTGTACGCAAGATGTTCTGCGTGCGTTCGCACACGGGGCCTCGGTTTATAGTCTCATCCGAAAGTGGCTGAACGTGTCCCTTTGCAGCAAGCCAGGACTGTTGGAGTTTTGTCCGTTCAAACACCCACCCATGAACTATAATTGTGTTTGTTTTAGTAACGATTTTCTTGATGGTATATAGTGCAGTGAACAGCATACATCAATTAGGAATTTTTCTGGAAAAAATCGAGGGTAGAAAAATTCCGTCAAAACCTATGGTTTAGCATAGTTTTTATTAAAAATCTGGTTTCTGAAAGATTCACAGAACTGAAGGCATGATTATCATCTCTTCTTTCCTCATTCATGTTTCCTTCCTTTGTTTCAGTGGGAAGGTTTAAACAGAAAGATAATGAAATGTCTAACAGCATCGTAAAACTCAAGAGAGAGGAGAGAGAGAGAAGAGAGAGAGAGAGAGAGAGAGAGAGAGAGAGAGAGAGAGAGGGAGGGGGAGGGAGGAGAGAGAGAGAGGAGGAGAGAGAGGAGAAGCAGACAGAAGACAGACAGAAGAAGAGAAGGCAGAGCAGAGAGAGAGACAGAGAGAGAGACAGAGCAGAGACAGACAGAGAGAGAAGAGAGAGAAGAGACAGACAGAGAAGAGACAGAGACAGGAGAGAGAGAGAGAATGGGGGAAAGACACAGAAGGACAGGCATAAGGTGGATAGACAGATAGACAGACAGACAAACAGAAAGTCATTCTATCTTAGAATCGCTAATACAGGGATTTGCATAAGACATCAGCAAAAGCATTAGTCATCCAACATTTGAGGCTCTCAGCAGATTCAAAGATGAAAATCAATGACCGACGACGACGACGAGACGACGACGACACACGTAATCCCTATCTATATCCCTGCCTATCCTCATCGTTTATTCACACTCCCCACCCCACCCCCCAATGGCCGTTTGTCTCTCTCCAGCCATCTAGATATTTCAACAGAGGTTTAAGGTAACGTTCTTAATTGAAATCGAAGCCTCCTCGTCAGAAATTGTATCCACTCACTCTGCGCCAGAAAGAGAGAGAGAGAGAGAGAGAGAGAGAGAGAGAGAGAGAGAGAGAGAGAGAGAGAGAGAGAGAGAGGAGAGAGAGAAGAGAGAGAGAGAGAGAGAGAGAGAGAGAGAAGAAGACAGACAGACAGACAGACAGACAGACAGACAGACAGACAGACAGACAGACACAACACACACACACACACACACACACACAACACACACACACACACACACACACACACACACACACACAAACAGACACACAGACATACAGAGACAGAGACAGAGAGAGACAGAGAGACATAGAGACAGATAGAGACAGAGACAGAGATAGACAGAGAGAGAGAGATGACCATTTTCATTATTGTTGTTGTTATATTCAGTTTACAGCGATGTCGCAAAGGGGTCTCTCTCTCTCTCTCTCTCTCTCTCTCTCTCTCTCTCTCTCTCTCTCTCTCTCTCTCTCTCTCTCTCTCTCCTCTCTCTCTCTCTCTCTCCTCTCTCTCTCTCTCTCTCTCTCTCTCCTACTTACTCTGCGTCAGATAGAGAGACAGACAGACAGACAGACAAACAGAGACAGACAGACAGACAAAGAGACAGAGAGAAAAAGGACAATTTTCATTATTGTTGTCGTTGTTGTCTTCAGCTTACAGCGCACGATGTCGCACAGCGAACCAGAACCAAGTTTAACTAGCTGTAGGCTAGCAGTTGAAGACAAGAGCGTAGTTGGCCTCAGTGGGGGGATCTAGGAGGGAGGGCTGTAAAGGGTTGTTTTAACAGGTAGTTCGCTTTGTTGGCCCCGACCAGAAACGTGACAGAAGGTAATTTGCGGTCTGGCTAATGGTTAGTCATCCTTTTTTCCGCCTTTCCGCTTTTTCCCCGGCGA
>CM060335.1:50335998-50343498 GCA_030674155.1 Stramonita haemastoma
TCAAATTAAATCTTTTTTTTTATTTCCAGATGGTTCATTGAATAAGCATTGATTTGCTTTTTTGTGAGTGCGAGTGGAGAGAGTGAGAGAGAGAATGAATGAAAGAATGAATGAATTAATGTTTAACCAATATTCTTTATTGTTAGGGGTTACAGACAAATATTCATATACTTTTCTTTTTATCTGGCTCTTGCCCTGGTTATCGGCTACAATAACAAAATCAAGATAGGATGCAAGTAAAAGAAATGGCATCTTGAAATCTTTTAAGAAAATTGTGAAAGTGAATTAAATTAAAAGGATGACCACCACTTGTCCCCGTTTACCAGCACTTAGCAGTGATTATTTTTTTTGTTTCATTATTCTAATTTCAACCAACACTACTCCAAAGCTACGTAGTTTATATTCCTATTTACAGTTCAAATAGATTCTAAAAACTTTTCCTCAGAACGTATTTTATTGAAGCATCATAATTATCATCAACAAGTATTAATTCAAATCATATTTTCATTGATATTTTCAATATGCAGAGACTACATTGCAAGGTTTTTATTTATTGGTTAAAAACATGTCTGGTTTACACACACACACACATGCACGCACACAGACAGACAGACAGACAGACAGACAGACAGACCGATCGATAGATAGATAGATAGATAGATAGATAGATAGATAGATAGATAGATAGATAGATAGATAGATAGATAGATAGATAGATAGATAGATAGATAGATAGATAGATAGATAGATAGATAGATAGATGCCCAAACATGACACTAAAAGTCACAACAATATGAAAAATGTATTGAATCCTTGCATTGGACACCTTTTTGAAGTCATCTCATTCCATTCTACACAAAACCAAACATCACAAGATAGCAGCTCAAATCATAAAAATTTAACCAAATTCCGTATTTCTCATCCCCCTTCTAAAGAAACAGGGTCACCGAGTCCTCAGATTCAAGTGATGCTCATGTCAGTTTCCCCTCCATTTCGGGCGTTAGTTCTGCAACGTTTCACCTCTGTTCAGCCATAACTTCCATCCAATGGATTCAGCCATCCTGCTGATGCGATACAGCGGCACAAGAAACACTTGCTCCCAGGACAAGCCTGGGCCCTTGCTATCTATCAATGCTGGTCTGTTGGGTCAGTTTTGTGTGAAGTTACACTGCGTTAAGAAGGAAACAGTCAGATACGGCCTTGAGGAGGCTGCAAGGATTGAGACTGCACAGTAATCCTTCCCTGAGTGTATCACTCATCTCTGTCTCTGTTTGTTTTGTTTTTTTTGCTTCTGTGTGTGTGTGTGTGTGTGTGTGTGTGTGTGTGTGTGTGTGTGTGTGTGTGTGTGTGGTGTGTGTTGTGTGTGTGTGTGTGCATGTGCGTGTGTGTGTGTGTGTGTGCGTGCATGTGCATGTGTGTATCTGTCTGTCTGTCTGTCTGTCGTCTGTCTGTCTGTGTGCGTGTGTGTGTGTATGTGTGTGTGTCTATCTCTGTTTATCTGTATATGTGTCTCTGTCTTCATCTCTCTCTGTTTCTCTCTCTGTCTCTCTCTCTGTCTCCTCTCTGTCTCTCTCCCTCTGTCTCTCTCTGTCTCTCTCTCTCTCTGTCTCTCTCTCTGTCTCTCTCTCTCTGTCTCTCTCTCTGTCTCTCTTTGTGTCTCTCTCTGTGTGTGTGTCTCTCTCTCTCTCTCTCTCTCTCTCTCTCTCTCTCTCTCCTCTCTCTCTCTCTCTCCTCTCTCTCTCTCTCTCTCTCTCTCTCTCTCTCTCTCTCCTCTCTCTCCTCTCTCTCTCCCTCTCCCTCTCTCTCTCTCACACACACACGTTCACACACAACGCCCTCATACACACGCACGCACACACAAACACACACATAAACACACACACACTCACACAATTTCTGTTAGTTCCATTTTAATCATCTGCCCACCAAAATTAACTGAATTGATTTAAAACCAAATCTGATTCACAATAAACAGTCTACTGACAAAGAAAAAACTCCAAACCAAAGAGAAAAAAGAAACACTATTCATTCTATCAGAGTTGAAGATGGAGTAAACGATAAAAAGAAACACAATTGACATTATCATTGTATACGCTAAAGATGAAATAAAAGATAGAAAGAAAACAGAATTATTATTGTATACGCTGAAACTGGACTAAAAGATTAAAATAAATTATATCCCTCAAGATGAACCAAAAGATAGAAAAAAAACACAAGTAACTACATCATAGTGTATGCTGAAGATGAACCAAAAGATTGAAAACACAATTAACTATAATGACGGGATAGCCTAATGGTCAGAACACTGCGCTCCGCAATTTGATGACTCGGGTTCGATTTTCGTTCGAGGGGATTTTTTCCCCTGCAGTTAACATCAGTGCTGACTCCACTCTCCTCAAAAGTCCTTCGATGAGACTATGAACCTAGGCCCCGTGTGCGAACGCACGCAGAACATCTTGTGCATACGTTAAATCATGTTCCACTTTTTGTAAGAGTAGGCCATTCTGTGCCGATGGGAACATATGACAAGATTTACAAAACTACATACACGCGGGGACTGGATGTAAAAAAGCATATGAGTGCTCATTCCATTATCCTCAATATAAAAGAATAAATAAATAAATAAATAAATAAATAAATAAATATATAAATAAGTTTACGCAGAACATGGACTAAAAGATATTTTTAAAAAATCACTTGATAAAATATATCATAGTATGTGCAGAAGTTGGACCTGAAGACAAAAAACACTTAATTAACTCTATCATAGTATACGCTGAATATTAAAAGGTAAAGAAAACTGTGCAATCAACTCTATCATAGTATATGCTAAATAGGAATCTAAAGATAAAACCACATAATCAACTCTACCATAGTATTCGCTGAATATAAATAGAAAAATAATAAACACATAACTAACTAGATCTATATCATAGCACACACTGAATATCAATTAAAAGATTAAAAAAAAACATTATTAACTCTATCATAGCATGTGTTGAAGATGGGCTCAAAGATAGAAAACTACACAGTTAAATATATCATAACATATGCTGAATATGAATCAAAAGATAAAAACACATAATTAACCATCATAGCACATGCTGAAAATTAAAGATAAAAAACACTGTTAACTTTATCATAGAACATGCTGAAAATGGACCAAAAGATTTTTAAAAAATCACTATGAAACTTATCATAGAATTGCTGAAGATAGACTTAAAGATAAAAAGAAAACACAAAAAACTCTATCATAGTACACACCCTGAATATGAATAAAACGATAAAAATTGATTCTATCGTAATAAACGCAAAAGATGAACTAAAAGATAAAAGGAAAGACACTAAACTCTATCTTAGTATACACTGAATATGTACAGATAAGAACAAAAATAAAAGACAGCAAGAACAATACTTTTCACTAGAATCTCCCCCTTAGTCTGCCTAACCACTGACTCAACACATTTTGACTGAGTTGGTGCCGCCACCAAGAGACAAAACTTCTGACTATATTCTTTTTTTGTCGCCTACTTCTGCAGAGTTAAATATCCCTGTACCTAAATTTCTCCAACACAATACTGTCTGACAGTTCTTCTTGGTCTGTGTGGCACCATCCTTTTTCTATCTGTTAACGATGCTCACTATTTGTCGCCAATAGCCTGGTGGCTCTGATGCAGGTGATTTTTGTCTCCAGATAACGGCTTTGTACCCAAGGGGAAGAGGTAGTATAGTGCTCATACACACGCATTAAGCAAGCTAATTTTGGGCCCCCAAGACAAGAGATAACGAACGATCGTCTGCTTCTTGCCTTTGATGGTGGCAGTTTGTCTCCCTTTATGTGCCTGTGTCTCTGCCTCTATCTCTTTTTTTTTTCTTTCTCGTTTGTTATCTGCTACGTCACGAAGTGTGTGTGTGTGTGTGTGTGGTGTGTGTGTGTGTGTGTGTGTGTGTGTGTGTGTGTGTGTGTGTGTGTGTTGTGTGTGTGTTTGTGTGTGTGTGTGTGTGTATGTGTGTGTGTGTGTTCCTGTTGGTATATGCATGCGCACGTGTACGTGTGCATGCGTGTGTGCGTGCGTGCTTGCGTGCATGCGTGCGTGTGACAGCAACAGACAGAGAGAGAAAGGGTTTGTGTTTTCCCTTCTTGGTGGTATATCTACCCCTGTTCTGCTATTGTTGGGTATTTTGAGTTATAGAATATGATGGGGGAATTCTTGATAACATTCTGTACCTTAATACAAAGGAGGAATTGAGTTGCACAGTCAACAATTCCAAAATTAATGTGTATAAAAAGATTCATGTAAAAATCAGAACAAACAGAAATGTTATCATCTGTTTGCATAGAAAAAGTTCATGAAAGTTGTTTAAAAAAAACAATGAAGAGTTACTACCTTGGACAAGAAACACACTGGCAGGCAAAACTGACAAGATTTTTTTAAAAGTTCTATGGAAAAAGCTCTTTACTAACATTGTGGCTAATACAGCAACAACGCTGACAGAATGGGGAAACGTCATGCAGAAGATCCTACCATTAAAAATGTTTCATACAACGAGACAATTCAAACAAAACGATGATCATCATATTCACAGTCTTAGAAAACCCACTAAGGTTGGTTGGTTTGTTTTTTTCAAATGGTCCACCCACAACGCGTATGTAAATCGATTTCCATTTTGATGTTCTTTATCATGAAAGCAACATGAATTTGACTTCGAATGCACATTAACACTGATGTTTTTTGTTGTTGTTTTTGTTGCTTTTTTGTTTTCTTTGGTTGGAGTTTTTGGGGTGTGGGTGGATGGGGTGTTCTAGTTTGTAACCAATACCAGCCCACTTTCTTTTTCCAAAATGAAAGTTTAATGGGTTAGCTTAAAATAGAAAAGATACCAGACGACAGCATAGAAAGGATGGATGGATGGATGATAGATAGTAGAAGATAGATAGATAGAAAGATAGATAGATAGATAGATAGATAGATAGATAGATAGAAGATAGATAGATAGATAGATAGATAGATAGATAGATAGATAGTCGAGAGAGAGAGAGTAGATAGTAGTAGGATAGATAGATAGATAGATAGATAGATAGATAAGATAGATAGATAGATAGATAGATAGATAGATAGATAGATAGATAGATAGATAGATAGATAGATAGATAGATAGATAGATAGATAGATAGATAAAAGAAAGAAAGAAAGAAAGAAAGAAAGAAAGAAAGAAAGAAAGAAAGAAAGAAAGAAAGAAAGAAAGAAAGAAAGAAACACACAGATAGTGGGGCATGCACTTGGGTCAATAGGTCTGTATGCCGGAAGATACTGTCAGATGTATAATATGACATAATCACAGCATCATCAAAAATACTGTTTGAATAAATATATTCCCATGTACAAGCATACCATGTCAGCATAAATGCTACATTATGAAAATCAAAGCTTTTATTCATTGATTCAAACCCAATTCATACTTTATCTAAGCTAAAACTAGTACTTTCTAGTGCCTGTAATACAAAAAAAATAGATTATTGACTTAGGTTTCTATTACATCATTTCATTTTTCACACAAATTAGCATCAGAACAAATATCACAGACTTAATAATAAAACACAAAATAATGAAATTAACCAGATTTCCTTATCCACCCACTTCTAGAGAACAGGGTCACCGCGTCTTCAGATTGAAGTGATGCTCATGTCAGTTTCCCCTCCATTTCGGGCGTTAGTTCTGCAACGTTTCACCTCTGTTCAGCCATAACTTCCATCCAAAGGATTCAGCCATCCTGCTGATGCGATACAGCGGCACAAGAAACACTTGCTCCCTGGACAAGCCTGGGCCCTTGCTATCTATCAATGCTGGTCTGTTGGGTCCGTATTGTGTGAAATTACACAGCGCTAAATATATTTCAACAGTCAGATATAACTTAAACCAGGCTTACAAAAACTGCCTCCCTGAATTCTGTCTTCACTATTTCCCTTTTTCTTCCACTTTGGTCCAATTTTGCTACAGTTTGTTTTAATTATTATTGTATGATAATGAAGGATGTAGAATGTGGGTTAAACCTCACTTCCTATACTTTTTTAACAAAGAAAGCAACGACAAGTTTTATTGTTAATATTATTTCGTTTACTCGCATGTCTACATCAACAAAGCTAGATAGAATGCTTGAGAATGGATGGATCACAAAGAAGGACTGTACACAACATACTGCTCAGTGAAAATCTTGCTTCGTTCACCCAAGCTACCAACATATCACGTTAACACAAGTCAAGGTAAAGGTAAAGGTAAAGGTGTCCCTAACCTATGTGGTCGTAGGGAGCAAGGCATCAGAGACCTCAGCTTCTCTAGGAGCCAGCATATTGAGGGCGGCGCCCATCTCCTCTCCCTCGCTGCTTAACCTCCCTGACCCTAAAGAGGCCAGGTACCCATTTACAGCTGGGTAAACTGGAAGACGGTACTGAAGCCAAGGCGCGCAAACTGTCACCCATCCACTTGGTAACCAGCTCAATGCTGCTTAACCTTAGCTTGGAGAAAGGTAGATGCTCTGACCACTGAGCTATCCAGTCCCTCTGTTGCCACAAAGCCGATGAAAAACTTGTGTCAACACTTCTGAATGTATTTTCCCCATTGCTTAATTGTGAACATTAAAGCTGTCTGACAGTTCGCCTTAGTCCTTGTGGATAGTATCGATTCCTGTCTATATGATGCTCATCGTTTTCTTCTCAACAGTGTGGTGACTTTAGTTATGAGGGATTCTATGTGAAGCTAAAGGGTTTGTACCCAAGGAGAACCATCATTATAGTGCTCATACACACGCTCTTAGCACGCTTGCTTTGTCTGAACGACAAGAGACAACAAACTACGTCTGCTTCCTGCCTTTGATGGTGGCATGTTAGTGGTCTTTATGTGCTTGTTGGGTTTTTTTTTCCAGTTCTTTGTTTGTTTGTTGTTGTTTTTCTCGCTTTATCTATGAGGTCTTGTGCCTCACAAAAATGAGTGATGTTGCTGTTGTTGTTGGTTTTGATTTTGCACCTGCTCACTCTCACTGATATTAGACGGTGAAACAGTGTGTGAGAGGAATAAGTGTGTGCGTGCGCTCGTGTGTGCCTGCGCGCATAATTATGTGTGAGTATGTGTGTATAGTTTTCCTGTCTGATTTTCAACGACTAGTCTGATGAACTAGTATGTCTTTGTGCTGTCCTAAACTGTCATACAGTTGTTTGTCAAAACACGGTTAATCATAATTAATCGGGGGGGGGGAGATCCTATTAAAAAAAACCACTCTAGCACTGATACTCCATCAGAAAAACAGTAATTCCATACTGTACTTACTATGCTTCTGGAAACAAAGCAAGCATAAAGAAGGATAATCATGACTATCCATGATGGAAATTACTGGTATGAGAAACTGCAAAATTATGTCCTTTTGTGCTTTTTTTTTTTTTTTTTACTGACACTTGATAATTTACGTCTATTTTTTACTTCAAAGAATTTCCATTTCACAATCATT
>CM060335.1:50358498-50385998 GCA_030674155.1 Stramonita haemastoma
CTGTCTGTCTTGTCTGTCTCTCTGTCTGTCTGTGTGATGTGTGTATGTATGTATGTATGTATGTATGTATGTATGTATGTATGTATGTATGTATGTATGTATGTATGTTATGGTATGTATGTATGTATGTATGTATGTATGTATGTATGTATGTATGTATGTATGTATTATATTATGCATGTATATGTATGTATTATGTATGTTATGTTGTATGTATGTATGATGATGTAATGTATGAGTATGTATGTATGTTGTATGTATGTATGTAATGTATGTTTCTGTTCCATTACATACAGGGGTCTGTAAGGGGAGGGAGACGAAGAGGCATGACAATGATAACGATGGAAGACAGTCATGAGAGTGGACAGGCCTTGGGTGGAGCGGCCTACTACAGAGGGCATGAGACTGTGGTGGTGTGGAGGAAGCTTGGTTGCATAATCTTCAGTTGTGCCCCACGGTCCACAGACTATGGCAGGTGAAGGTGAATGTATGTATGTATGTATGTATTCAGTCATCTGTTCACATTGGCACTCAAAAGTCTATTCTTCCGAAAAATGGAACAGGTTTTAAACGTGTGCAGAAGTTCTGCGTGCCTTTGCACATGGGACTTTGGTATACAGTCTCATCTGAAAGAATTTAGGGGAAATGGAGTGGGTACATGAAGTTAACTTCTCTGTGATGGCTGAATCTGTGCCATCAGATAAAAGGCAAAGGTAAAGGTGCCCCATAATATTGCCGTCTTATCATTGTATAGATCATACTGTTGGATTGAATAAACTTTTAAAATAAAAACCATGTGCCGTAGGCATCGTGACATAAACCTTAGCTTCTCCAGGGGCCTGCATATTGAGGGCGGGCCCATCTCCTCTCCTCACTGCATTGCCTTCCCTGACCCTAAGAGGGACAAGTATCCATTTACAGCTGGGTGAACTCGGGTACTGTATGAAGCCAAGCGCAAACGCCCCCTTCAATTGGTAACTACGCTCGATGCTGCTTAACCTTGGGAGAAAGCGAGTGCTCTGACCACTGAGCTGTCCAGCCCCGTGTGTATCTGTGCCATCAGATCACCAACTCAAAACCACTAGGTTATCCTGCCATCACCCCACCCCCTCCCCCTCCCCTGAATCAAAACAGATGACCAGCTTCCAGGCACAGAGACAGACAGAATGACCAAGTCTTGATCACAAACAAGGCTAATGGTCTGGCACCTTGTTCCAGATGCGTGGTATTGCATTTTTACAACCTTCATCCTGTCTATGACACTCCCAGGGTGAGCTTTCAAGCTTTTCTCACAATATACTATCCCCTCCATCCCCTCTCTCCTTCCCCGATCCTCTCCGTTCCCTTTCTCTTCTCTGTGTGTAGTTTTGTGTAACTTCCCCAATCGTGTTCTGCTGCCAGATGAAGTCTTCAGAGAAATGGACTCTTCTGGGAAATTGCTGAAGGTCATTGTCTGGTGAAGTTGATAAGTGTCTTTGTATCCTCTCCTCTGTCTGTGAGTCTTTGGATCTTTCTCTCTGTCTTTCTGGATCTGATTCTGTCTGCCTCTTTCTTCCTGCTATGCTGGTCACTCGTCTTTCTGTCGTTCTAGTTATCTGTCCCTCTGCTTCTGTTTCTGCCCTGTTTATTGTGTTTGTGTAAATGGGAGGACGGATCAGCTCAGTGGTCAGAGCACTCACTTTCCTCCAAGCTACGGTTAAGCAGCATCGAGCGTGGTTACGATGTGGATGGGTAACTGTTTGTGCGCCTTGGCTTTGGCACAGTCCCCCAGTTCACTCAGCTGTAAATGGGTACCTCCCTCTTTAGGGTCAGGGAAGGTAAGACAGGAGGGAGAAGAAAACTGGCGCCGCCTTCAAAATGTTGGCCTCTAGAGAAACTGAGGTCTCTGACGCCCTCGCTCCCCTACGACTACATAGGTAATGCGAACAACTTTACCTTTACTGTGTAAATATTGCGTCTCTCTGACTCTCTGGTTGAAGAAGATGATGATAGTGTAGATGATGAAGATGATGTTGATGATGACGAAGCTACAAGTAATGATGATGATGTTGATATAGTTGCTGCACCTGCTGCTATAGATAATAATGATGTTGATGGTGATGATTATGTAGATTCTCTCTCTCTCTCTCTCTCTCTCTCTCTCTCTCTCTCTCTCTCTCTCTCTCTCTCTCTCTCTCTCTCTCTTTCTTTTTTGAGTGTGTCGTGTGCGTGTGTGTGTGTGTGTGTGTTGTGTGTGTGTGTGTGTGTTGTGTGTGTGTGTGTGTGTGTGTGTGTGTGTTGTGGGTGTGTGTGTGTGTGTGTGGTGTGGTGTTAGCATACACAAATTCCAATGTCTAATTTATATATGTTTATCGTTTCAGTTTTTCATATGCTTATTTTGAGCTTCATCCTATATTTTGACATCACAAAATCTACTGTTACCATTTAACCGGTGGCATTTTGTACATAAAAATACTACGATTCAAGCCCATGACATAATTCAAGTGATTGTATGTATAGTCTAGACCCCAACTTGTTTATGTGTGCAGATATATCTGCAGCTGACGTCATGGACATCAGTGAAGCCCACAGGAGACTGCTTGTAAATCTTCCACAGGACGAAGCATCAATATCCAACAATATACTTATATAGCTCTAGCGTCAAGGATCTGTTTACCACAGTTCTCCAGTTTGCTGTCTGAAAGACTCTCTCTTTTCACTACTGACCGCAAAGTGGGTGACCCAGACGTCCTTTGAATGACAACATCCGAAGGAGGGCCAGGGTGGACAATGAAGCAGACAGACAGACAGACAGGCAGACAGCAGCAGACAGACAGAGAGGCAGACAGGCAGGCAGGCAGAGAGGCAGACAGACAGACAGACAGGCAGACACACAGACAGACCCACTGGCCAGTCATTGACCACAGACAAGGACAGTGGTCTGAGGGATTGTTCAGGATGTGTAGTACCCCACTTTACCGTAGGGGGCACGTGCTCCTGGCCTGGGTTATCTGTAAACGCTGCTATCACACTGCACAATTCCCTCTCCCACCCACCTGTCCCTTTCCCTTTTCCTGTTTGTGGTGGTGTGTGATCTGGCCATCTGGCTCTGTTCCCAGCTGTAGTCTTCAGCACAACACACATAGATACACACACACACGCACACATACACACATACACACACATGCGCGCTTGCGCGCATATAATAATATATATATATATATATATATATATATATATATATATATATATATATATATATTGATATATATATATATATATATATATACAGAATATGAGAGAGATCTATATGTGTGTGTAATATATAAATATATATATATATGTATTATATATATATATAATATATATATGTTGTTGTGACTCATGACGTTGGCTCTAAGGCATGGCAGGCAGCACTGGTCCTTGTGGAAATGCTACAACTTGCCTAAATCAGATGATTTCAGTTTTGGGTGTAGTATTCAAACTGTTTTCTTCATCTGACATACACACACATATATATATGTTATGTGTGTGTGTGTTGTGTGTGTGTGTGTGTGTGTGTGTGTGTGTGTGTGTGTGTGTGTGTGTGTGTGTGCAACTGGAAACATCTTGAATTTAGACAACATTGTAGCATTTCCAACATGGACCATGCCTGCCTGCTTGCTGTGGACTTATCCATACTGTCGGGAGTCAGAAACCCCACACGTAAACCTACATCAGGCACGCCAATGGGGCCATAGTGAGCTGGTAAAACGTCCCCATAGTGTAGAAAAGAGTGACATAGGAGCAAGGAAACCCCATCACGGCTTGAAATGACTGTGCATGGAGCGACCTAGGAGCGTAAAGGAAGCGACCCATAGTGAGGTGTCGCCCAAAGACAGGGAAAATGCGACCATAGTAGACATAAAGGGAAAATGCGACCATAGTGAGACATAAAGGGAAAATGCGACCTATGAGACATAATGGAAAATCACCCATAGTGAGACATAAGGGAAAATGCGCCCATAGTGAGACAATGAATGGGAAAAATAAAGCCCATAGTGAGACATAATGGGAAAAATTCAGGAACCCATAGTGAGACATGAAGGGAAAATGCAGCCCATAGTGAGACATGAAATGGAACCATAGGAGAATACGGCTGTTGTGGCAATCAGTGGAGGTCTGACACATTGTTCTGGACATCTGACCCTGGTGCTGGTCTCCACTCCTCTCATGTTTCCTTCCCCCCACCACCACCCTAATCTACTTCATCCACCCCCCTTGCCTTCTGGGTCAGCTTGTCTGGTGACCTTATAAGCTTAGTCCCTATATCAGTATTTATCTGTCTCTTACTTGTTGCCCTTTCCTGTCAGAGAGAGATATATATATAAATATATATATAATATGTATGTATGTATGTATGTATGTATCTGTACATATATCATATATATATATATACATATACATATACATATGTATAGTTTCCCAGCTTGGACCTCATTTTCTATGTAGTTTGTCTGTGTCTTCCTCTGAATGAGGGTCTCTTAAGTTAACATCAGTGCTGACTCCATTCCCCCCAAAAGTCCTTCGGATGAGACTATAAACTGAGGCCCCCTGTGCTAATGCACGCAGAACATCCTGCACAGTCTGCACAACCTTCACTCGCTCTCCTAAGTACAGGGTCCTGTCCTAAACCTAACTCAGTCTCTTACTTAAGTGTCAGAATAATAAGTTACATAACCATAAATCAGTCTCATAAGTATGCATGACAAATCAAAATTGCACGATATTAAATATAGATTCTTAATGCAGAAAAAAAGTCTATCAAATTACCTGAACTTCAGGGGGTTTCCCTAAGTGTCAAGTAAACAAAGTGCTGCACAAAACCCTAACTCCAGTCTGCAAAGTGCAGAACATCACACAGTCTGCACAAACCTAACTCGTCTCCTACCTACAGGAAAAAAGTCTGCACAAACTTAACTCATCTCCTAAGTACAGGAAAAAAGTCTACACAAACTAACTCATCTCCTAAGTAGCAGGAAACAAAAGTCTGCACGACCTAACTCAGTCTCCTAGTACAAAGAAACAAAGTGGGCACAAACCCAAATAACTCGTACATGTTTCAAGCATTCCCACAGAGACCATCAAACAAGGGTTCGGGGTTTGCAACAGGAATCAGCAACAAACAGTCTGAGTCACAACCACCATCTTTTCCCCAGTCAGCCTCCAGAGGGAGCAGTTCCACAGCCATTACCTTGATGGTGATGGAAGCAGAAGAGCAACACGAGGGGGGAATGACCATCATGACCACAAAAGCAGAGATAAACTCCAGCAAGTCAAAGAGAGAGAAGATGTGACCCACGTTGACCCAAAAACAAAGAAATTCAAATCAGTCTAAAGGAAATGATAGGTTGACCGATCACTTACAGTCCATGGTTGTCCATACATCATTTGCTTTATGACGAGCATACGTGATGATGTACAGTGTTCTTCGCCTGTACTTAATTTTCTGTTGTCATTTGTCTGTCGGTGTGTAGGCATGTTTGTGGCTTTCTCTCTTGCTTCTGTTTATCTTGTAATCTCTTCCTGTTTGTCTGTCTGTCCGTCTTTCTTTGTTTCTGATTCTGACTTTCAGTCTGTCTCTCTCAGTCTGTCAGTCTGTCTTTTTATGTTTTCTCTCGTCCTCTCAGTCTGGTTTTCTTTGTCTCTCTCTCTCTGTCTCTCAGTCTGTCTGTCTGTGTCTCTCTCCATCTCTCTGTCTTTGTCTCTCTCACTGTCTGTTTATCTGTGAGTGTGCACGCGGCGCATGGCGCTTGTGTACGTTTGTGTATGTTTCGAGTGTGTGTTTCTTTTCTCTGTCTCTTTCTGTGTCTCTGTCTCTCTATGTTCTCTGTCTCTCTGCCTCTTGTCTGTCTGTCTGTCTGTCTGTTTCTTTTGTCCCGTCTGTCTGTTCTGTCTGTCTGTCTGTCTTCTGTCTGTCTTCTCTCTGTCTCTCTCTCTCTCTCTCTCTCTCTCTCTCTCTCTCTCTCTCTCTCTCTCTCTCTCTCTCTCTCTCTCTCTCTCTCTCTCTCTCTCTCTCTTCCTCTGGCTCCCTAGTTTTGGCTTTCACTTTCACACACTGTTAAAGCAGCAGGCTGACTTGCTAGTAATCTCCTCACAAGTTATCGAATTAGCTTGCTTATTGTTTTCCTTTCTCTCCAACCTAGTGCTAAGCTTTGCAGTTATTCTTTGTGAGGTTAATAAAGTTCTATATTTGGCACGTCATTGCTTCTCTTAAAAGTTATTTCCATTCCAGCAGTGAAGCAAAATAATGATACCTATATGAGATGATAAGTGAGCTGGAAACGTTTCAGTTCTAGTATCTAATGCTTATCGTTACAAAACAGCTATATGCTTGCAGGTAGTATGAGACTCTCATCATCATTGTTTGTTTTTGCCGTTAAGATATTTTTTACCAAGGTAAAGAAGAATTTTATTTTTTCCGAAGCTATCAAACTGATGCTAAAAGAAAGGATACACAGACTTTCTGTAAACATATAGAACTGCATTGTGATATCTTTTTAAATATCGATTCATTTGGACTTTTAAACAGTACCATACTATCTTCAACCCGTTATCGTTTTCTAACCCAACAATTCCAGCATACTGCATGGTGTAACTGTACTGCTTTGATAGGTAACTAACTCTACCTGTAAAATACTGCAACTTTCATTGCTGTTGAGCACATTATAATCTTGAGGCTTGATGTTGCTCTATTGCAAACGCGTATTATATAATTGTTTTAATTACAATTTTGTTTCACACAACTAATTACAGTTTGGTTATGGACATTTTTATTAACCATTTGTCAATTCTGTCTTGCCAGCCCAATAGACAAGAGTGCGTGCACAGCCCTGATTCAGACGAAGACTTTGCAATCTCCTCAGGGACCGGTGTTTCCATTAGTCAGCAGCAGTCTGAATCCCAGCCATCTCCGCCCAGTCATCATTCTAGGGACTACCTAACAACCCCACCAGGACAGTCATGACAGAAGAGCAGTAGTACCAGAGAAAATGTGACTCTCCACCACGAAATGAGTCGCTTAGTACCTGACCCACGTTTCCGCTAGCAGCCATTACAGGCTGGTGGGGTCAAGTTGTCGATTTTGAGATTTTGATTGATAATAAAATTATAGCCCTTATTCTACCTTGTAGTAAAATATCAATGCATTTTGTTTCCTTTTGCCTTTAAACGTTTTTTTAAAGTACCCAAGTCTTCATTCTGACCACCTATTAGGACGCTTAACTTGTCAATTTCTGATTTCGTCATTTCCTGCAGTTCATCATTTCAAGTTGTAATAACTTTTGATAGAACTGCCCGATTTTTCGTCTGTTTTTTTTTGCGCTGTATATCCATTTCATTGCAGATCAATACCACGTCAATAATAAAAAAAATGACCTCTGGTGCAATGCGACTCCTGATGTGGTGGAGCGTCACAAATGACCATACTGGACACAGGGCAGACAAGCGAAGAGGTGGTGTTCACAGGGGGGAACTGCTGACCAAGGACTGGAGGAAAACCAGCAAATGGTGGTGGACAATTAGCGGCAGTCTGAGGCATTGTTCCACACATCTATCCTGGCTGTTTGGTCTCCGCTCTTCTCATACCATCCCCCCTGCTCCTTCCTCACCTCTCTGCTTCTCTGTAATTCGACTCGCTTGAGGCTCCAGCTCTTGTTGCTGTATATTTCACCGTTCCTTTGTTTCATCCCTCTGCCCTTTTCTGATATATCCACGGTGTTGTTCGTCTGCGCTTCATTTCTTTGTGTTTGTTTCTCTGTGTCTGTCTGTGATAGATGTCTGTGTGACTAATTGAGTGTCTGTGTGTTTGTCGACCTAATTGATTATGTGTCTAGTTTGTTATAGCGTCTGTTTAACTGGTTGTCCATCTGGATGTCTCTGTGTCTGTTTGTTTAATTTTATTTGTGTCTGTGTCGTTTCTTTGTTTGTCTGTATGTATTTTGAATTGAATGCATAAGACTCTCCCTTACCTTCCTATCCCTTTCACTCTCTCTTAATTGACTATTCTCTCTCTCTCTCTCCTCTCTGTCTCTCTTCTCTTCTTCTACTCTTCTCTCTCTCTCTCTCTCTCTCTATCTCATCTTCTCTCTCTCTTCTCATCTCTCTCCTCATCCTCTCTCTCTGCCTCTCTGTATGTCTGTCTATCTATCTATCTTCTATGATCTATCTACTATTATCTATCTATCTATCTATCATTCTATCTTCATTATTATCTAATCTATCTTTATCCATCCATCTATCATATTCATTATCACATAAAACACACACACACAACACACGCACGCACGCGCACACGTACATGTGACCAACGTGAATGCACCATACCCTCATTCCAATTTCGATTTAAAATTCTAATCCAAGGCAGTTCTGTATGATTCAAATAGAGAGGAAGTAACAAACAGTCCCACACTTATCCTATTCATTAAACTCCTGAGTTTAAAGCTCATCCTAAAGACTTTTGGGGACAGTGGAGCCTGCACTGATGCTAACTCCAGGAGAAAACATCCCCCTGAACGGGAATCGAACCCGCTCGTCAGATTCCGAACGCAATGTTTGACACAAGACTATCCCGTCCCCACTGGCTGCCCGCCACGCTCTACAAAAAAACAAATGATGAATTTTGAAAAAAAAGAAAATTCAATCAAGGAAAATGGCGCATAGACTGCACAAACAGACGTCCAGAGATCCAGACAATGTATGTTCTCCTGTCACACCTCAGAGGCCCAGTTCTCCCCGCTGCCCATCAAATTCTCCTCCACTGCCCATGGCAGATGGGTTGTTGATGGAGGGGGTGGCGACACTGTCGGGGAATAAAGAGTGTCTGTGTGGAGAGTTAGAGGGAGTGAGAGAATGTAGCATCAGAGCTGTGGGAAGAGCTAACTTATTTATTTATTTATTTATTTATTTATTTATTTATTTATTTATTTATTTATTTATGTATGTTATGTATTTATTTATGTTATTTATTATTATGTATGTATGTATTTCTTCTTTTATATCGAGGATAATGGAATAAGCACTCTTGTGCTTTTTTACATCCAGTCCCCGTGTGTATGCAGTTTTGTAAATTTGTCATCTGTTCCCACCGGCACACGATGGCCAACTCTTACGAAAAGTGGAACAGGATTTAACGTGTGCGCAAGATGTTCTGCGTGCGTTCGCACACGGACCTCGGTTTATAGTCTCATCCGAAGGACAGACAGAGGGAGTGAGAGAATGTAGCATCACAACTGTGGGAATAGTTAATTTGGATGGAAAAGAAATGTCAAAATCATATGTGTATTTTACGATTCTAGATTATACATGTATGCATGTACAAATACACATATACTCACATTACAGGCAAGCACAAATTGTTTTGCATGATTGCTTTACACACACCACGCGCGCACGCGCACGTTCACGTGCGCGGAACACACGAACACCACAACACAAACACAATCACACAACAACACAACACACACACACACACACACACACACACACACACACACACACACACGACAGAACACACGATGCAGAGACGCAGAGCAAGAGAAAAAGAGAGAGAGAGAAGAGAGAGAGAGAGAGAGAGAGAGAGAAAAGAGGAGAGAGAGAGAGAGAGAGAGAGAGAGAGAGAGAGAGAGAGAGAGAAGAGAGAGAGAGTTGGAAAGAGAAGAGAGAAGAGAGTTAGAATAGACAAGAAGACAGACAGACAGACAGACAGACTAGACAGGATAGAGATAAGACAGAGAAGAGAGCAGGAGAAAAAGACAGACACAAAGACTCAGAAACACAGAGAAAGAATTCGCTTTTGAAAGAGCTCCCCTGACCCCCATCCCCTCCCACTCCCCTTCACCAAAAAAAAATCTACAAAAAACAACACGACTCTAATAAGGATCGAACCCCAGTCCTCACAGCTTATCCGCCTCTGCTCATCCACTGCAACAAGGTTGCTACAGAAGAGTTTAAAGTAACGTCAGTCATTATGTACGCAACAGTCTAGCACCATAAAGGAGAAGATATCAGCAACACATACTGGAGATACCCAGAAACAACGATCCGAAAATTTTTGTGTATTTCTACACAGACAAACACAAGCACCAATCAGCATCTTTCAGTCCCAAAGATTTATTCACAGTAAGCAGTTCTACGAGGATTGGTTTATATATAAACTGTAATCGTCAAGGATGGTGGAAAATGGGGAACACAGCATCTGGTGAAGAAATTGCAGGCGGGAAATAAGAGAACCAGTGATGGTCACTTACACTAGATGAGCTATTGACTCCTGAATGACATGACTAGAGGGTCTGGCGGCTTTGTTCCAGACTCGTGGTCGTTTAATGTATATCGTCTTCAACACACACACACACACACACACACACACACACACACACACACACACACACACACACACACACACACACACACACACACACACACACACACACACACTCCCCATCCCAGGCACTCTCTGTTCTGTCTCTGTCTGTGTGTGTTCTTCTCTATCTATCTCTCTATCTCGCTCTTCTCTGTCTTCTCTGTCTTTCTGTCTGTGTCTCTCACCTGTCTCTGTATCTATCTCTCTGTCTTTGTCTCTGTCTCTGTTTCTATGTATTGTATGTGATGTATGTCATGTATGTATGTATGTATGTTGTGTTTATGCTTGTATCTATTCTCTATCTATCTATCTATCTATCTATCTATCTATCTATCTATCTATCTATCTATCTCTGTCTGTCTCTGTCTCTTCTCTTCTCTATCTCTGTATTGTCTCTATCTGTCTATCTCTGTCTCTGTCTGTCTTCTGTCTTGTTGTCTGTCTGTTTTCTGTCTTGTCTTGTCTGTGCTGTCTGTCTGTGTCTGTCTGTGCTGTCTTGTCTGTCTGTTGTCTGTGTGTTGTCTGTCTTCGTCTGTCTCTCTCTCTCTCTCTCTCTCTCTCTCTCTCTCTCTCTCTCTCTCTCTCTCTCTCTCTCTCTCTCTCTCCTCTCTCTCTCTCTTCTCTCTCTCTCTCTCTCTATCTATCTCTCTTCTCTTATAGTAGCCGTTTTCGGCGTAAATTTTATGTAGCATAAAGTTTTCTACAAGCTGTTTTTCTTTTCCTCCACTACGTTTTGGGAAGAAAAACTTTAATGAAAGTCTGAACTGAATGGACAAAAAATTGTTTTGTGACAAGATAACATCATTATTATTACATGAATTATTTTGACTTAAATGTCATAGATCTAGGTATCTGGTTTCATGATTCTAAGCACTTTTCGATTTGCAAAAAAGAATGTTTCAATGTTAATACATACGAAATATGCTCCACTGGGGTTTTAACCACCAAACAGACACTGAGTTGTAGAAATGCAGCTCAAGTCTGTTTATCTTTTGTAACATTGTATTCCTTTATTCCTAGGACAATACAACCACGGTATTTGCTTACATCCATGGAGATTTGTCAGTATTACCATCCGTTCCCACCCCACAAATTAGTACCTACTCTTCCTAAAATTGGAACGGGTTTTAACGCGTGCGCAAGATAGTCTGTGCGCTTTCGGCAAAACAGGACCTTGCTTATAGTATCATCAAAAGAACTGTCTAAGACAAGACTAGCACATGTCCACACAGACAATAAACTTGAGTTACAACTACCCAATTCCAGTCACTACTACAGGGACTACCTAGCCCTGACACCCTGAAGACGTAGTAATGACAGAGACCAGCCAGCCCTGCGAGCTACTAATGACCAGAGCTGCACACCACAGCAGACACACAGACCATCAAGGGACTGAGCAGGATGACCAGAGGTCGTTGTTGTTTCAGAGGCAGCAGCCCCCACAAATGACCTCTGACAATAGTGGTGGTGGTCTGACTTCTTGTTCCAGACATGTGTCCCTCCCTGTCTGACCTCCCCCCTCCCCCCAACCTTTGCCATCTCCTTGACCCCTCTTCATCTCCCTCCTGGGGCGTGACTTGGATGACCTCAGTCCCTATCTGGGCATCCCCCATCCATCATCACTCATCTACCCCCCTTCCCCCCCCCTTTCCGTGTGGGACATCTCTGCAGCTCTGTCTGTCTGGTCTACTTTCTTATTCCCCTACCCCTAGTTTCGGCTGGCAGTGTCTCTAAGCTCCTCTCGGCTTTCTTTTCTCGGTTTTCTGTACACGTGGGTTAGATTTCAGCGTGATCTGCTCGCTTGCTGAATAATTTATTTATTTATTTATTTACTTATTTATTTATCTGTCTATTTATTTATTCATTTATTTATCAATTTGTTTGTTTACTTGTTCTTTTATTTCGAGGATAGTGAAATAAGCACTGACGTGCTTTTTTTTTACATCCAGTCCCCGTGTGTTTCCAGTTTTGTCAATTTTGTCATCCGTTCTCACCGGCACACAATGGGCTACGCTTCCACGTGAGCGCAAGATCTTCTGCATGCGTTCGCACACGGGACCTCGGTTTATAGTCTCATCCTAATGAAAATGTGTGTGTGTGCATGCGTGCGAGTGTGTATGTGTGTGTATGTGTGTGTGTGTGTGTATGCGTGCGAGCGTGCATGTGTGTGAGTGTGTGTGTGTGTGTACATGCATAAATCTGCTTGTATACCAAACCTGCCTGTATTTTATGGACATAACTGATATAAAACATTCCTGTATGCTTACTAATTATCTTGTAACCAAACAGATGGACGTGATCAGGAGTGTCCACTTAAAGTACCCTGCAGTAATGAAAGAACTGTCCTGCATTTTTAAAAATCAAATCAGTTCCTTCGACAACAACTAATGTGAAAATTATTGAACAACAATCTTGCTTTTTTTGTACAGAGAAGTAAGAATAAGCACAAAATTAATAGTCATCTCTTCATTTAAATTACGGCAGCTAATGTGAAGACAGATGACAACAATTACAAAACTGCATACACACGGGGACTGGATGAAAAAAGCACATGCGTGCTAATTCCTTTATCCTCGATATAAAAGAATAAATAAATAGATAAATAAATAAAAATAACTAAAGAGCATTGAACAACTTTCATTATCAAAGGAGTAAAAGAAACTGGTGAACCAAGTCTGATTACAAGTAGAACGTGGATAATCAATGATGGATTTTATTTTACAGACTAGCCATATGCCACAAACATGAGTAGGGATCTAGCCCCTGAATCAGAGACAGGAGTATAGGTCTAATCCACAAATTTTGAAACCACGACAATGCCATCTATTATGTGAGCTGTTTTGACCTTATGTGTCATCAAAAGGAGTATTTTTATCATCTTAGAGTAAGATCTTTAACATACAAAGATGAATATATTCATTTGGACTTTCATAAGCCAAAGTAGCTGCTTTTTACAGAATTAAAGTGCACACTAATAAATGAAGATCCAGACACGATTTGCACATTTGGCAAGATTTGTACATTTGCTAAGATTTGCTGTACATTGGGGGCGATTTGTACATTTGGTAATATTTGTACATTTGGCAATATTTATACGTTTGGCACGATTTGTACATTTGGCTTGATGTGTACATTTGGCAAGACTTGTACATTTGGCAAGATTTGTTGTACATTTGCCACGGATTTGTACATTTGGCAAGACGTGTACATTTGGCAAGATGTGTACATTTGGCAAGACTTGTACATTTCCACACAGACTCCTATTCACATCAGTAGCCAGAACCTGTATAACTGAGTTAGGAGCATCGTGTCCGGTCACCGTCCACAAGGACCACCCATCATCCGTCATCATGAAAGTAAGGCCTGAAGAGCTGCAGCAGCGTGGGATGACTGGTCAGTGCTGGAAACAACACACACTGACCTTTTTTATTTTTTTATATTGATGATAATGGAATAAGCCTCCATGTGCTTTTTTTACATCTAGTCCCCATGTGTATGCAGTTTTGTAAATGTCATCTGTTTCCACCAGCACACGATGGCCTACTCTTACAAAATGCGGGACAGGATTTAACGTGTGCGCAAGATGTTCTGCGTGCGTTCGCACACGGGTCCTCGATTTATAGTCTCATCCGAAAGACTTTTGGGGGGGAGTAGAGTCAGCACTGATGTTAAATCCAGAGAAAAAATCCCCTCGAACGGCAATCAAACCGGGTCGTCAGATTGCAAGCGCAATGTTCTGACCACTAGGCTATCCCGTCCCCGCGACCAGGGACCAGGGACCAGACTGGACAACACGATCTGAGGTGATTGCAGAACAAGCAGTCCAGAAAGCTACTGTAGACAACAGAGGTGGTCTGAGACCCTCTTTCAGATGCTTGTTTCTCCCTGAGTGACCCTTTTAGGGGACTGGATGTAAAAAAAATCGTACGAGTGCTTATTTATTATTCTCGAAATAAAAGATGTTGCCTTTGCCTTTACCCTCCTCCCCCTCCCCCTCTCCTGATTCCTTTTCCCTCATGGGGTACGACGTCAGTGACCTCAGTGCCCCTCTTGGCATTTCCCATCCATTACCACTCTCCCCCTTCCTCCCTTTGCTTTTTCCCTAACACATCTCTGCAGCTCCCTTCATCTGAACCTAGCGTTCCTTTACCCTTCCTGCAGTCCTTATTCGCGGCCTTACTTTTTATTATTTTTTTTTTTATACCACTTAATGTCACAGCAGATTTCTCTGCGTAAAATTTGGGCTGCTCTCTCTCCCCGGGGAGAGCGCGTCACCACAAGTGCAGCGTTCACCCATTATGGTTTTTTTTTTCTTTTTCCTGTCTGCAACTGTATTTGTTTTCCTATCAGAGTAGCTTTTCTCTACAAAATTTTGCCCGGGACAACCCCCTTATTGTTGTGGGCTCTTTTACGTGTGCTGAATATTGATATGTAACACACGGGACTCGGTTTATCTTCTCATTCGAAAGACTTCGCCCAGACCACCATGTACCACTCATGGTCTAATGGATGGGGAAAAAGTTTTGGCCAAACGGATTTGAACCACGCACTCCCGACCCGGACTTCGCTTCTAGACAGGCGCGTTACCACCTGACACCGATCCACACAATTATAATTATCATCTTATTTCAGTATTCTGTTTACTTTGATTAGATCTCATCACACTTTGTAAACGCAACAGACGTGAGGGTAGTGTTTAAAACAAAACAATTTGTTGTTTTTTATTGTGTTTTTGATTATTGCTATCAATAATTTGGGGATGGGAGATATAGTATCTGAGCATCGTCTTTCGGATGAGACTATAAACCGATGGCCGTGTGCGAACGCACGCAGAACATTTTTGCGCACACGTTAAAACCCGTTCCACCTTTCGGAAGAGCATGCCATGTGTGCTGTGAGAGCGGCTGACAAAATCATATATATATAATAAAATGATATACAACAAATCATATATATATATATATATATATATATATATATATATATATAATATATATTATATATAATATATATATATATATATATATATATATATAAACACCAGCATGCACACAGGTGTCGTGTTTAGACACCATCCCTGAGGAAAATTTGGGGAGTTGGAGTCCCAGGGCGGCTCGGGGTTGTATATATATATATAAAATAATGGGTAGGCGCTGCACTTGTGGCGACGCGCTCTCTCCGGGAAGAGCAGCCCAAATTTCACGCAGAGAAATCTGCCGTGACATAAAGTGTTATAAAATAAAATAAGATAAATAAATAAAATAAATAGCAGACAGAACAATGATGGTAAGAGTATTGATCGATTCCCATCAACTGCTTTGAAATTATCATAACAGAAAAAAATTGGGATTTTTATAATATGAGCAAGCACCAGAACAAGTTTCCATCTTTTTCAGTTCAAAGAATCCATGTATAACAACGAAACACGACTGTTTTATAGCTTTATCGTCAAGGGGGACGGGATAGCCTAGTTGTCATAACATATGCGCTTGCTATTTGACGACCCGGGTTCGATTCCAGTTCGAGGGGATTTTTTCCACTGGAGTTAACATCAGTGCTGACTCCACTCTCCCCAAAAGTCCTTCGGATGAGACTATAAACCAAGGACCCATGTGCGAACGCACGCAGAACATCTTGCGCACTTTTCGTAAGAGTAGGCCATCGTGTGCCGGTGGGAACAGATGACAAGATTTACAAAACTGCATATACACGGGGACTGGGTGTAAAAAAGCACATGATTGCCCATTCCAGTATCCTCGATATAAAAGAATGAATAGATAAATGACTAAATCTAAAGTAAGGATAGCACAGTGACAAACCAGACCCCAGTGCAGTGCAGACAAGAATAGATGACCTGTGATGGATGCGGAAAACAGAACAGCTATCCATCAGTGCTATGAGTAGGGGTCTGGCTGGCACCTTGCTTCCACATGTGTTTTCTGCATCATAAGACACCCTTCTCCTTAACACACACACACACACACACACACACACACACCACACACACACACACACACACACACACACACACACACACACAAACACGCGCACGCACGCACGAACGCACGCACGCACACACACACTCTCTCTGTCTCTCTGTCTCTCTGTCTCTCTGTCTCTGTCTCTCTCTCTCTCTCTCTCTCTCTCTCTCTCTCTCTCTCTCTCTCTCTCTCTCTCTCTCTCTCTCTCTCTCTCTTTGTTTGCTTGTTTGTTTGTTTGTTTTGTTCTGTTTCTTTTCTTTTCTTTTTCTTCTCCTTTAATAATCAAAATTATTTTATTGTGACTTCTGATTTTCGTCTTCTGAATGAGTGCACCTTCTTACCTTATTATATGTAGTGTATTTATTTCTTGTATGTTGTTTGGTACTGCGTATAGTTTTACTGTTTAATATCTTTTTATTTTGATGTTATCCATGAAAAGGGCGGGGACTGGATATAAAAAGCACATGTGTGCTTATCTATTATCCTCGAATAAAAGATTTTGCCTTGCCTTGCCTTGCCTTGCCTTGCCTTGCTTTGCCTCTCTCTCTCTCTGCACACACAAACCCACTCACGCGCACGCACTGTAAGCGTATCTTAGATCTAAGACTATTTTGATGTATACTTTGACATTTGAAATGACAATCCAATTAAAATCCGTATGACTCCTATAGGATTCGAACCCGCAACGTTCTGGTGCTTGTAATTATTCTTTTCCAGCACTACAAAATTATTTGTTTCCATGGTACGTTTCTCAAAAGATTGCAGTTCTAAGAAAAACAGGCAACATATTGCTAAAACAGCATGTAGATGATGAAATTGTAGAGTGGGGGTTTCCATTATTTCAGCAACTGTATTTCAAAATCTTAGCGATATCAATTATGTTTGGGGAAGAAAGATTTTGTAATCCTACACCGACACCTTGTTCTGAAAAAAAAAAGGTTCTCTTCTCTCTCTAGGCTCTAAAACTGAATGCGACAAAAACATGTCAAAACGATTTTCCCTCTGAAGAGACCAAAGTTTTGTAACATGATCATGCCATACATTGTATTAACTGTGTCTGGGTTGTGAAATCCAATGTCTTTAATCAGCAAAGCATGATTCTATCAAATGAAAACAAATATCATTTCAAAGAAGCAAATTTCTTTTATTACTGTTTCTTTTTTATTACAAGAAGCAAATTTATTCTATTCTGTTCTGTATGTTTTTTTACAGGTGGATCGGTGGTCTAGAGGTATCGCGCCTGTTTAGAAAGCGGAAAGTCTAGGTCGGAAGTGTGCGGTGGTTTGAACCCTGTTTGGGCCCAAAACTTTTCTCCCATCCATTAGACCATGAGTGATGGTCTGAGTGCTATTTTTTTTCAGATGAGGCGATAAACGATGCTCCGTATTAATACAACAATTATTTAGCGCACGTACTAGAACCCACGGCAAAAAGAGAGTTGTCCCTGGCAAAATTCTTAGAAAAAAGCCACTCTGACAGGGAAGCAAATACAGTTGCAGACAGGAAAAGAAAAAAAAATAATGGGGGGTGCTGCTCTTGTGAAGACACACTCTCCCAGGAGAGCAGCCCCAATTTCATGCAGAGAAATCTGCGCTGACTTACAAGTGGTATGAATGTAAATATGATGCAGTCCAGACGTGGATTGTTTAGTTCAAATACGTTGAAGTTTCGTCAACAATAATTTAGACAAAGCTGAAGCATTTCCACCCAAAGTACAGTTTTAGTAGCAGACACTACGGTTACTGTGGTTTTGGAGGTGGGATAGCGAAGTGGTCATAGCGTGCGCTTTCCCCAGTCAAGTTAAGCAGCGTCGAGCGTGGTTACCAGTTGGATGGGTGACTGTTTGTGCGCCTTGGCTTCACTACAGTCCCCCAGTTCACCCAGCTGTAAATAGGTGCCTGCTCTCTTTCGGGTCAGGGAAGGTAAAGCAGCGAGGGAGAGGAGATGGGCGCCGCCCTCAACATGCTGGTCCCTAGAGAAGCTAAGGTCTCTGATGCCTCGCTCCCCTACGACCGCCTAGGTTATGTAACACATTTACCTTTACATTTTACCTTTACTATGGTTACACTCACCATCATCAGTCACCACGACATGAACTAACATGCATCACCATGAAGGCCATGGCCGGGCAGTCGCAAAATGACCAGCACGGAACACTTAGCAGACCACTAAGGGACTGGGCAGATGGTGGTAAGCGGTTTCAAACACGGCAGATCAGAAAAAGAATGACTGCCGACAATAGTAGTAGTCTGGCACCATTTTTCAGACATTTGGCCCCCCACCCCCATCCCCACACTACCCCACCCCCACCCCTGTCTCTGACCTCCCCCTCTCTCCCATCTCCTTCTCCCCTCTTGAGGCATGACCTCAGTGACCTCAGCCCCCCAGTTTTGCATTCCCCATCCATCATCACTCCCCCCTCACCTCCACCTTCACCCCTTTCATCTAAGACATGGCTACAGCTGTCTCCGCCTCCTGGATCCCTTATTCCCTGATCCTTACTTTAGTCTTCTTGTATCCTGGACCTTGTTTTGGCTTCTTTTATCTTGGTTCCAGTTTGCATGGATTATATTTCAAACATTGTGATCTGCATGTGGCATGCAGGTGGGGGCAATCTTTGTGTGTCAATCAATCAATCAATCAATCAAATTTTTATTTCCAGATGGTGTGTATGTGTGTGTAATTGTCTGCCTGTCTGTCTGTCTGTCTGTCTGTCTGTCTGTCTGTCTGTCTGTCTGTCTGTCTGTCTGTCTGTCTGTCTGTATGTGTGTGTCTGTCTGTCTGTCTGTCTGTATGTCCTTTGAGTATAATCAGAATTCCAGATTTTTATTGGCATGATTGTTATCAATAACTTCCAAACTGTTCCCCTTTAAGCTTTTTCTTTAGATTTCTGCCATGAGTTAAATTGATGTAGAAATAATACGAATGCAAATGAAAAATCCTTTTCGAGCAACAGCATAGTCTTTATGCAGCATCTTTCTATTTATTTTTTGTATCAATGCAGTTATCTAGGGCTTGTGACTTTTATCAGCCCGAGTGTCTATTTTGCGAAAAAATGCAGCTACGTATGCAAGTATTCATAAAGAGGTGATTACATTTTGACAAAACTACTTCCATGAGACTCTAGGCGAGGTCCCATGTGCCAACGGACGCAGAACATCTCGTGCACACGTTAAAAGCTGTTCTGCTTTTAGGAAGAGTAGGCCATCGTGTGTCAGTGGGAACGGATAACAAATTTACAAAACTGCATACACAGGGGAACTGGATACGAAAACACATGAGTCTTTATTCTATTATCCTCGAAATAAAAAATAAACAAAAATAAGAAAAGAAAAAAAATAAATAACAAAGACCACATTGAGCATTAGCGAGGAGAGGCAACGGTTACAAGCATCCATTCCCTGTTTTATCAAATCATCAATGTAGAGAGACAGACAGACAGACAGACAGACAGACAGACAGATAGACAGAGACACACACACAGAGAGAAAGAGAAACAGTCAGACAGACAGACAAGCAGACAGACAGACAAACGAAGGCAGATAGACAGACAGACAGACAGACAGACAAACAGACACACACAAACACAAACACAAACACACACACACACACACACACACACACACACACACACACACACACACACACACAGAGCGCTACCAATGCAGTAGATTCGGCAGACTACAGAGCCAATACTGGGTACACCAGAGACAAACGGGCCACCAGGGGAACTGGACAGGCTAACCAGAAGTGATTTCGGTACAGCAGTCACCACAGCCCTGCTCTGAGGCTTGGTGCCAGACATGTGTCCGTTACTGTCTGCTGTCTGATCCACGCTCTGCCCACCTCCTTCATCCCCTTCCCCCTCATGGGGCAACCTTCACTGACCTCCCCCCCCCCCCTACCCCCATATTGGCATTCCCTATCACCATCAGGGGCCGGGATAGCTCAGCGGTCAGAGTGCTCACTCTCCCCAAGTCAAGTTAAGCAGCGTCGAGCGTGGTTACCCGTTGGATGGGTGACCGTTTGCGCGCCTTGGCTTCAGCACAGTCCCCCCAGTTCACCCAGATGTAAATAATGGGTACCTGCCCTCTTTAGGGTCAGAAAAGGTAAAGCAGTGAGGGAGAGGAGATGGGCGCCGCTCTCAATATGCTGGCTACTAGAAAAGCTGAGGTCTCTGATGCCTTGCTCCCCTACGACTGCCTGGTTATGGGACACCTTTACCTTTACTTATATTGATTTCGTGGCAGGAAAATTTTGAATGAGACCTCCAGTGAGCTCTGGGATAACAGTGATCCATTCAGCGGATTTTTTTAATTTCATTATTTCATTATTTGATCCTCATTTCTGTTGTGTTTATTATGTCATCATAACCTTTTAGATGAAAGAAGTTTAGATTTCCTAGTAGCATACGTCCATTAATCAATATATAGTATGACTCTTATCAACCAACGATAATGGTTTTCTACAGAGCGTAGTCAAAGTCCCAGGACACAATGATTCAGACAAAACTCATACATTTGCACACAGGCAACCAATTTGCATATGTTGGCACAAGCTTAAGTTACAAGCATCCATTCCATTCCATTCACTCCCACACAGAGGCCATACAACATTCATGATCATGAAACCAAAGACAGGAGAATAGCAGTGGTGGGGAGAACTAAGTGAGTGGCGCTGGACACAGCACAGACAGATCCTCAAGGGACAGGACGAGGTGACCAGAGGTGGACAGCAGACCAGCAAATGACTGCCAGACAATAGGGATGATCTGGCACCTAGTTCCAGACACTCTCCCCCCCCCCTCCCTCCCTGTCTGATTCCCCTCCTCACTCCACCCCTTGCCATCTTCTTGATCCATCTTTTCTCCTGGGGCACGTTGTCTGTGACCTTAGTCCCCATCTTGGCATTCCCCATCTGTCACCATTCCCCACCCCCCTCCCCCCTTCCCCCCTCTCCTCTCCTCCCCTGTCTTTTTGACCCCGACATCTGTACCTATTTTTTTCTCTGTCACTCTGATTTATCATTTTCTAACCTCTGGTTTAGTCTTGTGGTTTGGGCCTTATCTAAGTCTGCTATTTGTTTTCTTTTTTTTACAAGGCAGACGTTGGCTGTTCATTTTGAAATGCAGCTGAAGTCTTATGAAGGATGGTTCAGGCAAACACTCGGCTGTTTCAGTACAAACTACGATCTTAACAATTTGCAGTAAAGTTTGTAAAGTTACACCTACCCATCACCAGTCACCACAACAGGGACTGTAATTCATTACCATGAAGGCCATGGCCGGAGAGTGGCAGAATGACCAGCACTGGACAAACAGCAGACCATCAAGTCAAATCAAGTCAAGTCAAGTCAAGAGACTCGACAGTGTTGTTTTAAACACAGCGACCAGCAAAGATAAGGGTAAAGGTGTCCCATAACCTGTGTGGTCGTAGGGGAGCGAACTCGAGGCGTCAGAGACCTCAGCTTCTCTAGGGACCAGCATGATGAGGGCGGCGCCCATCTCCTCTCTCTCGCTGCTTTACCTTCCCTGACCCTAAAGAGGGCAGGTATCTATTTACAGCTGGGTGAACTGGGGGGACTGTGCTGAAGCCAAGGCGCGCAAACAGTCACCCATCCAACTGGTAACCATACTCGACGCTGCTTAACCTTGGCTGGGGGAAAGACGAGCGCTGTGACCACTGAGCTATCCCGCCCCCCAATGAGGGGGGACTGACAATTGCAATTGTCTGACACCTTGTTCCAGACACTTGGCCACCACCACCCTCCACCCCCACCCCCACCCCCACCCGTCTGACCCACCCTCTGCCCATCTTCTTGATCCCTCCTCCCTCTTGGAGCACGGCTTCAGTGGCTTCAGTCCCCCATCTCTTCAACTCTTCCCCTCTCCATCCATCACTGCTTCCCAAGAGATGTAAGCACATAGCAATTAACATCTTTACATTCTGAAAGGACTGAGTTTAGCTTTGTCTGTGATAATTATGGTCTGCACGGTACGGGGCAGGATAGCTCATTAGTCAGAGCGCTTGCTTTCCCCAAGTCACGTTAAGCAGCATCGAGCGTGGTTACCAGTGGATGGGTGACCGTTTGCGCGCCTTTGCTTCAGTACAGTTCCCCCAGTTCACCAAGCTGTAAATGGGTACCTGCCTTCTTTAGGGTCAGGGAAGGTAAAGCAGCGAGGGAGAGAAGATGGGCGCCGCCCTCAATATGCTGGCCCCTAGAGAAGCTGAGGTCTCTGATGCCCCACTCCCCTACGACCGCCTAGGTTATGGGACACCTTTACCTTTTTACCTTTTTGTGGTCTGTATCTTTGCTAACTGTTTAATATATTTTGGGCTTTATGAGCTTGCACAATAAACATGTGTGGTGATGATATACATGGTGTGTATTGGGAAGGATATAATTTATATACAATCAATGGACCAATAGTCTTGGATTTCATGGGAGTGAAGGAGGGAAATTCTTGATATCCCCCCCCACCCCCCACCCCCCAAAAAAGTGCACAGTATCAAAAAAATCAGGTTGAAAAAATGGGTGAATAATTTTGAAAGTAAAGTAGGATAATCAATAGGGGCGGTGACTGTGGCCGACTAACAAAGGGAGTGATGTCCCGTGCATGCAGGCAGGCAGGAAGGACGGAGGAAGAAGAGCAGAAGTCATTAGAGGGCGCCACGCAGGGTCTGATTTAATCTGGAATCCCCAATCACACAGCAGGCCCGCCCGCCAGCAGCGCTCCTGCTGGAATGAAGGGATTGATTTCGGAAGGGAAGTTTCAACTGAAGAGAGTAGGCCTAGTGTGCTGAGGGTCCAGAGAGACAGCGGGAAGGCTCCTGACAATGCAGCGCCCTCTTGGGTTACCAAGGGGAGAGAAACCCTGTCAGATTTTTTTAATCATTATTCTTTTATATCGAGGACAAATGGAATAAGCACTCTTGTGTTTTTTTACATCCAGTCCCCGTGTGTATGCAGTTTTGTAAATGTCATCTGTTCCCACCGGCACACGATGGCCTACTCTTACGAAAAGCGGAACAGGTTTAACGTGTGAGCATGCAAGATGTTCTGCGTGCGTTCGCACACGGGGCCTCGGTTTATAGTCTCATCCGAAGGACTTTTGGGGAGAGTGGAGTCAGCACTGATGTTAACCCCAGGAGAAAAAGCTCCTCGAACGGGAATCGAACCCGGGTCGTCAAATTGCGAGCGCAATGTTCTGACCACCAGGCTATCCCGTCCCCCGCTCAGACCACGCTCCAGTACAGTTTTGCCAGGGTGTGAAACACCAGCTGTTCCACACAGAGGTATAGGTTGCAAGAAAACATCCTTCGGATAAGACTATAAACCGAGGCCCCGTGTGCGAAAGCACGCAGAACATCTTGCACACACGTTAAATCCTGTTCCGCTTTCTAGAAGAGTAGGGCCATTGTGTGCCGGTGGGAACATATGACAAGATTGACAAAACTGCATACACTCGGGTACTGGATATAAAAATGCACGTGAGGGATTATTCCATTATCCCCGATGTAAAAGAATAAATACATAAAATACACTTAAGATAAAATAAATCTAAAACTGTCTGTTATCCCAAGTCTACGTTTCAAAAGATTCTAAGCATCCGCTATAACTTGACTGATCAGAACTTCTCTTGAACAGATCAATGGCTTCTTCCAGTCAGTCAAAACATTGCATTGGGTGGACATATTGAAACGAAGTACGTTAAAAAAAAAAATAAATAAAACAAAAACCCACACAGGAATTGTCCTCGAAAATTAAAGAATTAAAGACAGAAAAAATGATAGAGAAGCAGTTGACAAATCTCGCATTAAGTTCATGATGTTCTTTCAAGAACCAAGTAAAATGTTAGCTGAAAGCCAAGGCTAGAGGAGAAGGCACTGAAGTTTTATCTCGCAGTCTTTTGAGGTTCAATTAAGAACAACGCCTGAAATTAAGTGACTGAATCAGTGTTTGATGTTGCAGGTGCAGTTATTAATATTCAACTCTCTCTCTCCTCTCTCTCTCTCTCTCTCTCTCTCTCTCTCTCTTCTCTCTCCTCTCTCTCTCTCTCTCTTCTCTCTCTCTCTCTCGTGTTGTGTGTGTGTGTGTGTGTGTGTGTGTGTGTGTGTGTGTGTGTGTGTGTGTGTGTGTGTGTGTTGTGTGTGTGTGTGAGGAAAAGCCAACCAGTCAGACAGGCTGATAGAAACACACACACTGGGACGGGGACGAAAAACCAGCCAGAGAGAGAGAGACAAAAAGAGACAGACATACAGAGAGAGAGACAGACAGACAGACACACAGACACACAGACACACAGACACACAGACACACACACAGAGACACACAGAAAAGAGAGACAGACAGACAGACAGACAGACACAGACAGACAGACAGACAGACAGACAGACAACACACAGAAAAATAGAAACAGACATACAACAACGACACAGACAAAGAGGAAGAGTGAAGAGGGATGAAAAAGAGAGTGATGCCTGTGTGCGCCAGCAGGGGTGGTGGGGGGGGGGGCTATACCCCTGTCCTTTGTGCTGTCAAGGCGCTGTCTGCATGCCCAGCCCTCCATCCTCAGGATTACCCCAGGGCGACCTCTGCATCCTTTCTTGTTTTCGTCCCCATCTCTGGCTAATCCCTGCATTCCTTCTCTGATGGACATCTGTTGCTACCTCTGTCTCTCTCCAAAGACCCAAGTGTTGCTGATAGGCATGCAGTATCGTGTGGGTGGGGATGAGGGTGAGTTGGGGGAGGGGGAGGGGTGGGGGTATGTGTGTTGTGTTTGTGTGTGTGTGGGGGGGGGGGGTGGGGGGGTGTGTTGTGTGTGTGTGTGTGTGTGTGTGTGTGTGTGTGTGTGTGTGTGTGTGTGTGTGTGTGTGTGTGTGTGTGTGTGTGTGTGTGTGTGTGTGTGTGTGACTTTACCTGCTGTTGCAACTGTAAATCGTTGTCATTATTTTTATGTACAAAAGCACGAGAGGAGAGAGAGAGACAGAGACAGAGACAGACAGACAGACAGACAGACAGACAGACAGACAGACAGACAGAGAGAGACAGAGACAGAGACAGAGAGATCATAAAGACACGATCGATATGCATGTTTGATTTTGAAGATAATTTTTTTCTTCATACTGAAGGAGTATCTATCCCTTAGTGTTCATTCTTCACATGAGCCTTCAACTGTGCCTCCTTATCCCAGCCCCCTACTCGAATCCTTAGATAAGATCATCTGAAAATACAATCAGCAATACTACAGTTCAAGTGTCTCTTCAAATCTCTATGAGGCAAGCAGATGCTAATGCGTTATATCGTGAACAAGTCTATGTTCCATTTGTTTAAAACATTTTGTAGTAAACGGACATTAAACTGATGAGAACAAAAAATGAAGAATCTATGTTTCATGATTTACAATCTCACCAATTTGAAAACTTGCATCTAGATAAACAAATGAAATTTTGACGTGGGAGAAGGAAAGTGTATGTGTGGGGGGGGGGGGGGGAGGGGGGGGGGGGTTGCGAATGTGGCACAAAAATCTTGTTTGGGATCTTTTTGTTGGGTCTTTTTTTTCGTTGGCCTTAGTCACGGAACACCGGAATGAAGAAGGCAGTGCAGAATCTCATTTAATGGGACTATGCATGGCTTAGAGCAGACATCTCTAAAAGGGCTTCAGAGACAGAGACCCCTGCCCAACAGTTTTCATCACAAAGGCAGCACTCATCAAGACTTTATACACTTTATACAATTTATTTGTCTACATGGTTTATGTCGATATAATTGGTTACAAGTTATGTGTCTACATGGCTTATATCGTTTTAATTGGTCAAGTTATTTGTCTACATGGTTTATATCCATATAGTTGTTTACAAGTTATTTGTCTACATGGCTTATATTGATATAATTGTTCCCACCGTTTATTTGTAATGTCCAGATCCACTTTGACTACCATTCAGTCTAAAGGTAGTTGTCAACCTGGCTTAAATATAATGCCCTTTCTGACCTTTTATTTCTTAATATCCAAATTTACCTAACAACCACCCAGTCCTGCAAACAGAAACAACACACTTTAAATTCTGTTCTTAATTGTATTTTCTAATGGCCAAGAAAATGAACTGGTTTTCCGGACTGGATTTTGTTGCTGCCAATAAATCCAGACAGGAGAGCAATTTATGCTGCCACTGATTAGGTGAGCCATGCTCTTTGGCAATAGCGTTTCAGCCTGATTGGCTGAAAAAGATTGCTTTGTCTGTTCTGCTCTATTTGATTGGCTGGAAAGGCTTCGGGATCCTCATATGTCGCTGATTGGTTGAATATCATCTTCTGATTTTTTATGCCTGTCAAGTACACTTATTGGATGATGTATCTGAATTTATTTACATGAAATTTATCAAATAGTTCATACTAGTTTCATTGTAAGAAGTTAAGTATTTTTGTCTAGATACAACGAATGTAGGTCTGTTAAAAAGGAAAGATATCCCAAAACAAACCTGTGTTTGACAATATGATTCTTTCAAACAAACTACTTGTTTGTCAGGGTATGCCATCAGAACTTCACAAATCAAGAAATTATACACATAATGAGTTATGTGTCAATCAGGTTGACATGTTAAAATCATGCACATCTTTTCTTTCAAGCACTCAGATAACCTGTGACAGCCCATCAAGTGTGCAGACAAACTGAAAAAAAGACTTTACTGATTCTTTTCTTGGAAGCCATTTCCTGAAGACTGAGACAATTAACTGATCCTTGGGACAGTTGGATTTTGTCGCTGCTGACAAACCCAGACAGGACGGCAATTTACGATGCTACTGATGAAGTGAACCCTGCTTTCTGGAAATGGCCATGGGATTGCAAGTTTATTGGCTGAAAAGGTCTGTGAGCTTTTTTTGATTGACTGAAAAATGCTTGAAGCATCTGTCTTGTACTGTTCATAGGTTTAGAGCTAACTGCTACTTTTGCATCTGCCCTTTGCCATGTATGAATGATTTGTCTGAATTCCTTTATAAGAAACCAACGCAAACTCAATACTTGTTCATTGTATGGAGCCAAGTATCTGAACATGGATGTTAAGAGCAATAGTATGTTGACAAAAAAAGCTATTGGCAAACAAAAATTGACTGCATGAAGTTTTCAGACAAACCGCTTTTCT
>CM060335.1:50390998-50403498 GCA_030674155.1 Stramonita haemastoma
GTTTCGCGAAAACCGTTGATTTTTGATGTTGCTAGGATTATTTCCAAGTCTTCTGTAAATATTTTATGGTAGGGTTTTATTTGTTTATTTTTTGTTTTGTTCTTTGTTTGTTTAGTCTAATACCACCAAGTGTGAATAGACTTTAAATCAAACTACAACAACAACAACGCACGCGCGCACAATTTGTCACAAGGGAATTTAAATACCAGAATTCTACATCAACGTTTTATGAACAATACATGACAGTTCAAGCAACAAAGAAAACAACTTTAATGTCTTTCAAAACTAAACACACAATTAGTCTCACCAGGACCCCGCCAAAATAAACCCCCCATTCATTGTAGCAAACACGTTCACTCAAATTCTCTTTTTCTCTGGACTCATTACAAGAATTCGTCAACTGAACTTCCAGCTGCAAGAGAACATCCTTACTTCATTCAATTAAGGCTGATCGTTCACATCAAAGATCGCCATTAAGGCTACGCCTACAGCAACTGTTGTGACGGGGAAAATCCCCTTTATAGTTTTGTTTGTGAAAATAGCGAAGAGCCTGTTAGGTTTCAGAAGGCAAGGCAAGAAAGGAGGACGTTTCTGTCCACGCCACAATGACTTTATTGGCACGTGTAGTGTAGTGTGTGTGTGTGTGTGTGTGTGTGTGTGTGTGTGTGTGTGTGTGTGTGTGTGTGTGTGTGTGTGTGTGTGTGGTGTGTGTGAATTTGATTCTTTAAAGAACAGAATCGGTGTCGATCGGTGGTCTTAGAGGTAACATGCTTGCCTAGAAAGCGAAATGTCCGGGTAGGAAGTATGCGGTGATTTGAACCCCGTTTTGGCCCAAAACTCCACCCACCACCACCACCAATTCATTAAAGCATGAGTGGTGGTCTGGGTGCTAGTCTTTTGTATGAGACAGTAAACCGAGTTCCCGTGTGTTACACAAAATTATTTAGCGCACGTAAAAGAACTCACGATAACAAGAGGATTTGTCTCTGGCAAAGTTCTGTAGAAAAAGTCACTCTGATAGGGAAACAAATACAGTTGCAGATAGGAAAAGAACACCAAAAACAAATTCTTGGTGGCGCTGCTCTCGTGGCGACGCGCTCTCTCTCCGGGGAGAACAGCCCAAATTTCACACAGAAAAATCTGCTGTGATTTAAAAGTGATATGGACCAGAATAATTTGACTTTATTGCATGTTCTCCCTTGTGTCATTTTTTCTTCTTCTTTGTTTTACCTGAAAGCTGTTACTGTGTTCGTACTTTGGGCATAGTTGGTCTTCTTGTAGTTACAGTTTGGTCAATAGATATGGGAAGTGGTAGAGAAAATGGAGAGGTAGTAGAGAGAAACCTGCCAAAGAACATAGTGTACCTTCCATACTGTAGAATGATAAACTGAAAATGAAAGATGCTCAACTATTCTTTACAGAACAGTAACTTAACTGATTTTTTCTGAATTTTTTCTGGGGGGGGGGGGGGGGGGGGGGATGGGGGTAAAATACAGTTTGTATGAACGCAACAGACTAGTGAAATACAGAAAGGTTCACTTCGAGAAAGTATGTGCTCATCTGTTAGCAAATTTTGTCGTGGGAATAGCTCTAGACTTTGATCACATTATCTAGGTTCTGAAAAAAAATCAGAACTAACTCTCTCTCTCTCTCTCTCTTCTCTCTCTCTCTCTCTCTCTCTCTCTCTCTCTCTCTCTCGTCTCTCTCTCTCTCTCTCTCTCTCTCTCTCTCTCTCTCAGAAATTAAAATAGAGATCTTGTGAATAATCTGCGACAGTTATAACGACAACAAAACAAACTTAATCCCTCTCAATGGTATCCAATTCGTCTCATCTGAAATAAAATATTCCTTGAAAGAAATTTATTCATTCAGATTTGTGTTTTTTTTAGTTCATTACGTAGATTTTGTGAAGTAAATTTGTAGCTGCAAAAGAATTCCATTACTTCATTTTAACAAAGCTGATAATTCACATCAAAGTTAGATCTTGTATAGCGCCTGTAGCTGCTACGTCAATCCATTTATAGTTGTGTTCGCAAAAATAGCAAAGAACTCGTTTGTTTTTTATTTGTTTGTTTGATTGAAAAGATGCACACAAAAAATCTGAGATCTCTTTGAAACAGCACAAGTGTTTGGTTTTCCCCGAACTGGCGTGTGTGAATGTTTTAAACTACAGATTTATTTGTTTGTAAGCGTTGTCTTGTGTAATTACTTTTACCTTGAAACAATTACCCTACGCCTACAGCTATTGCTGCGATATAAAAATGCGTTTTTATGATTTTGTTTGTGAAAAGTGTCAAAAACTAAATGGGTTTTTAGAAGACAAGAAGGGAGATCAATTTTTAGACGACAAAATTACTTTATTAAATGTATAGGATTGAGATATTAGGGTGTTTTTTTTTTAAGAACAAAAATAACTTTATTTGTATGTTTTCTCTCGTGTTATTACTTTTTCCGCTGGAAGCTTTTTGGCTTATATGACAGACAAGAATAGTAGCTGTCGAGTGTTCGACAACGACAAAGAAAAAGAAATTATCGTTTGATCCTTCTACGTTTTACAAGAAATTTTTACACAGGATTTTTATCTTTGTAGTGGAGTTTTGGCAACTTAAATGGAAGACGATTGACGAAAAAAAAAAAGAGTTTGTCAATGTAAAACAACAGCTTTTTGATGGTGTGGAGTGGTGCATTAATGCTGAATTACCTTGAGAGAGAGATAGAGAGAGGGTGGAGAGAGAGGGGGAGCGAGGGGGGAGAGAGACAGGGGGAGGAGAGACAGACAGACAGACAGACAGACAGACAGACAGACAGACAGTACACAGACAGACAGACAGTAAGACAGACAGACAGACAGTAGACAGACAGACAGAGTGGGGGTGGATAAAGCAAACGAAACAAAACGAATTTATATTTCATGAGGGCAGCAGACGAATTAAAAAGCATTTTTTTTCATCCAGCCATCGAAGCAAAAAGCAACTGAAGCAAAGATGAAACTATACATGTACGAACAAATATACAAGCAGAGGAAATACAACTGACAGGTGGATCGGGGTCTAGAGGTAACTCGCCAGCCTAGAAAGCCAAAAGTCCATGTGGAGTGTGCGGTGGTTTGAATCATGTCTGGGCCCAAAACTGTTCCCCCATCCATCAGACCATGAGTTGTGGTCTGGGTGCTAGTCTTTCGGATGAGACGATAAACCGAAGTCCCGTGTGTTACACATCATTATTTAGCTCAAGTTAAAGAACCCACTGCAACAAGAGGGTTGTCCCTGGCAAAATTCTGTAGAAAAAAGCCACTCTGATAGGAAAACAAATAATAGTTGCAGACAGGAAAAAAAATTGATGGCGCTGCACTGTGGTGACACGCTCTCCCTGGGGAGCAGCCCTAAATTCATCCAGAGAAATCTGTCGTGACATAAAGTGGTATAAATTAACTATAAATAAATACATAAACTTTGTAAAACAAAAATTCTTGACAAGATATGAACTTAAAGTGTTTATGAAAGGAAATGAAAAAGAAGAAAGCAGTGAGAGAGAGAGAGAGAGAGAGAGAGAGAGAGAGAGAGAGAGAGAGAGAAAGAGAGAGAGAGAGAGAGAGAAGAGAGACAGAGACAGAGACAGACACAGAGACAGAGACAGAGAGACAGAGACAGAAAGACAGAGACAGAGACAGGGACAGAAGAGACAGAGAGAGCAGAGAGAGCAGAGAGAGGCGGAGAGAGAGACAGAGACAGACAGACAGTTAGACAGATAGACAGGCAGCCAGACAAACAGACAGCCAGACAGGCGCAGAAAAAGCAATATTAGAAATATGTTAACTTTTTCGCAAGTTTTTGCAAACACACATGTTGCTTAATGCAAACGACTTGTACACAACCAAGCAGAACATAATATTTTATGGTAATTGATGTGCATAATTATCTTCTTGATCAGCAGTGAAATAAACGCACTTTGGATAATGGAGTTTCATATCGAATAGCAAATAACGACATATCTGCTACCACACACACACACACACACACACACACACACACACACACACACACACACACCACACACACACACACACACACAACACAACACACACACACACACACACACACACACACACACACACACACACTACACACACTCCACCCCCCTTCACTCTCATTCTCACTTCTCATCTCTCACACTCTTCTCTCTCTCACATCTCCACTCTCTCCATCCTCACTCTACTCTACACACATCCACACCTCATCCTACACACAACTCTCATCATCCTCATCCACTCACCACTCATCCCTCTCCCCTCTCTCTCTCTCACTCCCTCTCTTCTCTCTCGTTATCCCCTCTCTCTCTTCTGTCCTCTTTGTCTCTCTCTCTATATCTCGGTCTATCTGTCTGTCTGTTGTCTGTCTGCCTGTTATCTGTCTGTCTGTCTGTTGTTCCTGTCTATCTACTGTCTGTCTGTCTCTCTCTCTCCTCCTCTCTCCCTCTTCCTCGTCTCTCTCTCTGTCTGTCTTCTGTCTTCTTCTGTCTGTCTGTCTGTCGTCTGTCTGTCTGTCTGTTGTCTGTCTGTCTTCGTCTGTCTGCTGTCTCTCCCCTCTCTCTCTCTCTCTCTCTCTCTCTCTCCTCTCTCCTCCTCTCTCTCTCTCTCTCTCTCTCTCTCTCTCTCTCTCTCTCTCTCTCTCAGAGCCATTGTACACCTTATCGATCTAGGCAGGGGGTCTGTCACCCGAGGTACCTCTCTCTCTCCTCTCTCTCTCTCTCTCCTCTCTCTCTCTCTCTCTCTCTCTCTCTCTCTCTCTCTCTCTCTCTCTCCTCCTCTCTCTCTCTCTCTCTCTCTCTGTTCTCATCTTCCACCCCACCTCTTCTCCTCCTCCCCTTCATCCCCTCATCCCTCTCCCCTATACTCCCCCACTCCCCCCCCTCCCTCCTTTTCTTCTCCACTCTAGTCACGTCTATGGTGTCATGAAGTGGCTCTCTGAGCGCTAAGTGGTACAGAACGTTCAACTGTGCGAAATCGGTCTGTTAATTAAGTAACCACAAATTATTTTCAAACTGCTTCGCGTGTTGTCGTCATATAGTCTAGCAACACAAATGCAAACAAGACCCAAAATAACCGTAATGAAAAGATTTTTTCTTTCTTTCTTCTTCTTTCTATCTATCTATCTATCTATCTATCTATCTATCCCATCATCCCATATATCTTTATCTTCTATCTATCTATCATCTACTCTATCTATACCTTAGTCTGGCGACTGTGGGGGCACCCATGAAGACTTTGACAACCAGTTCCCTCCATTCTCTCTCTGTTTTGCCTTTCTCAGGGTTTCGTTGAGTTCTAGGCCTGTCCATTCGCTGATGAGTGTCCTCCCAGATATCAATATATTAACCAAATAAAAACTCATTCGAGACTGTTTGAAATAAAACAAGGAGAACTCCTGTAACTCCCCTGGGAAAATCTATTGTTGGACGGACTTGATTGGAAGATACTAATATTTGCTTGTGTGTAGTGTTAACAGCAAAGGGGTGATATCGAGTTGCTTGATATCAGTGTCGAGAGTGATACAATTTAGCTACACATATACCTTTCTTGTCCCAAATAAAGGGTGGAGAGAAAAGGTGCCCATAACCTAAGCGGTCGAAGGGGAGCGTGTCATCAGAGACCTCAGCTTCTTTAGGAGCCAGCATGTTGAGGGCGGCGCCCATCTCCTCTCCCTCGCTGCTTTACCCTCCCCCGACCCTAAAGATGGCGGGTATCCATTTACAACTGGATGAACTAGGTGGACTGTACTGAAGCCAAGGCGCGCAAACGGTCACCCATCCAACTGGTAACCACGCTCGACGCAGCTTAACTTGTCTTTAGGGAAAGCGAGTGTTCTAACCACTTAGCTATCCCACCCCAAAAAAATACAAAATACAATTGTCTCAAAATGCAGGTCGCAAATATTCCACACAAAAATCCCAGATACTAGATGTAAGGAAGGAAGCAGAACTTCCTTTATGGAGCCTGACCAGATAAGGACAACAACCAATTAACGACACTACACATGTCTACTTCCATCCCCAACGCATTTTCTCTGTCCTCACCCCCCCCCCCCCCCCCCCATCCTCCTCCTCCTCCTCCCCCTCCCCCCCCCCCCCCCCCCTCCTCTCTCTCTCTCTCTCTCTCTCTCTCTCTCTCTCTCTCTCTCTCTCTCTCTCTCTCTCTCTCTTTTGCAGGAACCAGTGTCGCCTGTGAATACAGCAGCTAACGTCAGCCAGCCGCTGAAACCTGAGGACGAGATGAAGAGGGGTGTGGGGGGGGGGGGGATGTGAAGGACGGAGGAAGGGAGGGAGGGAGGGAGGTGGGCCAGAGAGTGTGAGGTGACAGTTAATGGCACGCTCTGTGTTACACTTCTTTGTGCACCTGTTCTTTCTGTGTGTGTGTGTGTGTGTGTGTGTGTGTGTGTGTGTGTGTGTGTGTGTGTGTGTGTGTGTGTGTGTGTGTGTGTGTGTGTGTGTGTGTGTGTGTGTGTGTGTGTGTGTGTGTGTGTGTGTATGTATGTGTATGTGTGTGTGTTTCTGTCTGTATGTTTCTGTCTGTGTGTCTGTCTCTCTGTCTCTCTCTGTCTCCCTGTCTAGTTTCTGTTCTCTGTTTCTCTCTGTCTCTCTGTCTGTCTGTCTTCTGTCTGTCTGTCTGTCTGTCTGTCTGTCTGTCTGTCTGTCTGTCTGTCTGTCTGTCTTCTCTCTCTCTTCTCTCTCCTTCTCTCTCCTCTCTCTCTCCTCTCTCTCTCTCTCTCTCTCTCCTCTCTCTCTCTCTCTCTCCTCTCTCTCTCTCTTCTCTCTGTGCTGGTGGCTGTGTGTGTGTCTGCGTATTTGTTTGTGTGTCTGTGTTTGTGTGTCTTGTGTGTGCGTCTGTATTTGTGTGTGTCAGTGTGTGTATCTCTGTGTCTGTCTGTGTCTCTGTGTGTCTGTGTCTGTCTGTGTCTATGTTCTGCGTGTCTCTGTGTCTGTCTTAGGAGTCCTGAGCAAATTAGTTGGGAGGGGGGGGGGGGATTTTTTCTTGTTTTTTGCAAGAGCTCCAAAGTTAATCAATGTTAGATTTTGCTTCTGTGTTCGTTTTTTTACCCACCAATTAAGGCAGCTGCATTCTGACTCGGGGATGAGCAGATTAAAGACTAAGACTCTGAAGGGTTGCATTTTAGTGATTCTGAGAAAATAGTAGTCAGAGAGAGAAGAGAGAGGAGGATGAGAGAGAGAGAGAGAGAGAGGAGAGAGAAGAGAGAGGAGAGAGAGAGAGAGATATATATATGTTCTAAAGTGATTTATTGTAAGGTGTTTCAGTTATACTAAGCAAACAGAGAGATACAGATCTAGATAGGTTCTGAAGTGATTTATTCTAGAGTGTTTTAGTTCTCCCGAACAAACAGTAGTCAGTAAGATATGGATAGGTTCTGATGTGATGTATTGTAGAGTGTTTTAGTTGCACTGAGGAAACAGTCACAGGAGATCTAGATAGGTTTTGAAGTGATTTATTGTAGAGTGTTTTAGTTATACTGAGCAAACAGTAGTCAGAGAGATATAGATAGGTTCTGAAGTGATGTACAGTATTGAGTTTTAGCTATCCTTGACAAGCTTTAGTCAGATAAATACAGATTTTCTTATTATTTCATTCTTTAATTTCGAGAATAATGGAATAAGCGCTCATGTGCTTTTTTACATCTAGTCCCCGTGTATATGCAGTTTTTGTCAATTTTGTCATTCGTTCCACCGGCACACAATGGCCTACTTTTCTGAAAAGCGGAGAGGTTCTGAAGCGAATTTATTTTTGAGTGTTTTAATTATCCTGAAACAATAGAAGTCAGGGATATATAGATAGGTTCTGAAGTGATATATACTGTAGCGTGTATTAGCCATCCTGAACTGATGGTATAGTCTAATTAAGCCATTCATCAACAGATGAACCAAAAAGGTGCATCAAGTTAAACTTTAATCATGTTCAACTCTTGAATAGAAAGTTGATTTATTTTCTGGAGTTGAAATTGTTTATTGATATTGAAATATTAACTTAAGATCTCCATCAAGTGTATGAACATGTTGTTCTTGTTTTTATTTCTGGAGTTGAAATTGTTTTTGGTACTGAAATATTAACTTAAGATCTCCATCGAGTGTATGAACATTTTGTTCTTGTTCTGATAATCACCCATAAACAAGGATGCAACATAGAGCGCATTGGACTTAGTAGATGCTGTATCCATTGTGTCGTCGTTCTACTTTCTTTTTGGTGTCCTTTCAGTTTGTCATGAAAACAAAGTTATACCTTCTAAGATCTACATGATACAAACATAGTTAATGCAAGGTTTAAGGAAAACTTTTTTTTTCGGCTTTTCTCTTTATAGATATTCTTGAAGGTCAGTGAAAATTAGGCCAAGTCTAGTTTAAGTTTATGATCTTTTTTTTTTCTTTTTTTAATTTTTACTGAGAGTTTCTAGGTAACAATGTTCTCTGAAGTATCTGGGCAAATAAGAGCTGTCGGTCTATTGTTAGAGAGATGGTTTTCATCTCGTTTTTGTTTTATGTCAAAACAATACCTCTGATATTTTCTGTAGACAAAAAAAAAGTTCTGATAAAAGTTTGGCTACTGGGGTTCATAGAACTAGGTTCTGGATGAGAAGTCAAACAAAAAAAGAAAAAAAAAAGGAGGGAACAACTTCTACATTTTTTTCATGTTTTGTTTTGTTTTGTTATTTGATGTTGTTGTTTTGTTGTTTTGTTGTTCTGGTTTTTGTTTTGTATTTGTTTTTTTGTTGATTTATGTTGGGGCTGGGGTTTTTTTGGAGAGGTGGGGGGGGGTGTTTGTTTTAAAGTGATTCGGGAACTCAAGTGAAATAAAATATAATTTAAGGTCACAAGTGGTTGACAGTGAGGGAAGGATTGCAGAACGGTGAAAGGGGAGGGAGGGGAGATGTTGGAGAGAGGAATGGTATGAAAACGTGAACTGTTGCCTATTGTTGCCACTTTTGGTTGTTTTTCCACCGGTGTGTTGTATTTTTAATAGATGACCATGATTGAAGACCAAAACATCTCAAAAAGACTGACTGAATAAATTAATTAATGAATTGATTGACCTAGTTCATTGATTAATTAATTTAGCTAATTAACAAAATTATCAATTAATTAATGAACGAATGAACGAACGAACGAATGAATGCATGAAGAAGAAATAACCAGGCAATCATCAAACAAAGAGACACAACCAGATTAAAAAAAAAATTCCATCACGTGCTTTCACTTTCAGCGCTAAACCAACACCCTTTTACATTCAAACACTTGTTTGATTTGCCTTGACCTGACTGACTGACCTGCTTGGCTTGGCTTGGCTTGGCTTAATTTGACCTGACCTGATATGACCTGACCTGACCTGACTTGGCTTAGCTTGGCTTGGCGTGGCTTGATCTGGCTTGACCTGGTTTGACCTGACCTGACCTGACCTGACTTGACCTGACGTAACTTCCTCCCCTCACTCGCTACGCATTCATTGGGACACTGCACTGAGTTTTTTCAGTCCAACTTGGGCAAGCTGAACCAGCCGAAGACTACAGTGTGCATGCTGGGTATGTACGTGTCATCCATCCCACGGGTTATCGCTAGCTTTCACTTCTAAATTTCAGTAGGATTTCAGTCCATTTACACAATGTTTTGCACCTGTACACGTAATTATAAGACCTTGATCTGTAGTCTCAACTGGAGGTCTTTCAAAGAAGTGGAATTTCTCCCCAAAAGTCCTTCGGATGAGACTATAAACTGAGGCCCCGTGTACGAACGCACGCAGAACATCTTGCGCACACGTTAACTCCTGTTCCGCTTTTCGTAAGAGTAGGCTATTGTGCGCCGGTGGGAACAGATGACAAGATTACAAAACTGTATACACACGGGGTCTGGATGCAAAAAAAAATTCACATGAGTGCTTATTCCATTATCGTCGATATAAAAGAATAAATCAATAAATGAATAAATAAATAGATAAATAAATAAAATAGAGAAATCAATAAATAAATAAAATTAAGATTTTAAATAAAGAGGAGAAAGGTAAGGGGACAGAGATGGGAAATCTCCCCCAAAGAAAACATCGGTGGAGGGTAGACTGGAACCCGTGTCCCCAAACCCCCGTCACATCACGAGTACACCGCTCTAACCACCAAGCTTGTTCCGCCCACACAGGTAGGTGGGCAAGGCAAGGTATTTACTTATTCCCCCCATAAAGACTTCTTTGATCTACGAGATCAAAAGCCGGTATGAAAGGCCATTAACAATGGGTTCATTAGACACCATTCACCAGCATCTGCTAGACTGTCGTTTTCAGAGGCAGTTCACCGTCTATAGAAAGCTCACAATCTGAACATAAAAGCTACATAGCGCCCACGATCAACTGTTTCCAGCGGAATACAATCTGTTTATCGATTTCAGCAGACAAGGAGGGAAAGGTGGGGTTGGGGGCAGTGGGGGGGGGGGAGATGAGGGGAGGGGAGATAAATGAGGGATTGGCCGGAAGTGATGCGACATACAGACAGACAGAGAGACAGACAGAGAGACAGGCAGAGAGAGAGGCAGGCAGACAGACAGAGAAACAGACAAGACAGACAGAGAGAGAGACAGACCAGCCAGCATGGTTGAGCTGCGGGGGATTTTTGTTTGAGATTTTCTTTGTTGTTGTTGTTTTTCGTTTCGTTGTTGTTATTTTGAAGAGTGGTTGGGTGGGAGGGTTTTAGTTTAGTGTCTTTTTTTAGGATGAAGTTGTTTTTTTGCTGATAGTGATTCAGTATTATCATAAGCTATGCCTATATAGACTAGATACAAATGCCTATATATAATATATAATATAATATATAATATAATATATAATATAATATATATGTATATATGTATATATGTATATATATACATACATACATACATACATACATACATACATACATACATACATACATACATACATACATACATACATACATGCATACATACATACATACATACATACATACATACATACATACATACATACATACATACATACATACATGAGGAATTCAGATGCGTGCAAGCCATACGCAAATACTATGAACAAGAAAACATTTGGTACGGTGTTCAACAGTATTTTATTAATCTGGAGGAGATCTGTTGGACATGATATGTGATGGCCAGGTGGATTGAGATGTTGATTTCTATTGCTCAGGGTCATGGGGGGGGGGGGGGGGTAGGGGGTTAAAATATGGAGAGAACGAGATGAAAGTAGTGCTGGTGATTGGAAACAACCGTTCAGAGAAGTCTACATGCATACACGCTACATCTTAATTCATTTTGAGACTATACCCTTTCTATATCCTATACCCTTTCTTTCGATCTAGTGTGCACGTTAAAGATCCCGTTTTGGTGTCAGAGTTTGTCAATGTGCGGAAACACGAACATGTTTTGCACATGCCAAGGTTTCACCTGTCAATCAAGCCATGCAGGTGGTTAGGCATTGCCCAGGTGTGTTTTCCTGATAGATGGAGCTTATCACAGATGGAATGTTCTGTCTATAATGCTACTCCCTTGGGGGAAAATGAAACTGATCCAAACAAAAAAATCAAAATATATTTTTGTAAACAGAAAAAAATGTAACGTCTTGGTCTGACAATTCCTAGTTCTCGTTCTCTAGATCAAAATGTTATCTTATACCACTTTATGTCACAGCAGATTTCTCTGCGTGAGATTCGGACTGCTCTCCCCAGGGAGAGCACGTCGCCACAAATGCAGCGCCTGCCCATTACTACTCTTTTTTTTAAAATCATTTTCCTGTCTGCAACTGTATTTGTTTCCCTATTTTATTATTCTCATATCGGAACCCTGTTATTTATTTATTTATTTTATTTATTCTTTTATATCGAGGATAATGGAATAAGCACTCGTGTGCTTTTTTTTTTTTACATCCAGCCCCCGTGTGTATGCAGCTTTGTAAATCTTGCCATCTGTTCCCACCGGCACACAATGGCCTACTCTTACGAAAAGCGGAACAGGATTTAACGTGTGCGCAAGATGTTCTGCGTGCGTTCGCATACGGGCCTCGGTTTATTAGTCTCATCCGAAGGATTTTTGGGAAGGGTGGAGTCAGCACTGATGTTAACTCCAGGGGAAAAATCCCCTCCAACAGGAATCGAACCCGGGTCGTCAAATTGCCAGTGCAATGTTCTGACCACTAGGCTATCCCGTCCCCGTGCCTACAAGCAATGATGGTTGGTTCCAGCTGTCTGTCTGAAAAGTGCTGTATTGATTTCTGTGTACCCAAACAGTACGTTGCTGTCTTGGAGAACCATGGCGGCCTCAGCCTGTTCATTGTACGCCTTCTTGGACTTTGTGCAGCAGAGGAAACATCCTGGAAACATCCTGTGGTGTTGGACAGGTGCTGTCATTTGTGTCCACAGCCCTCCCCTGCCTGTAGGCATCAGAGGGGTTTCTCTCTTCTGTTGTCAGGCTTCTGTCTTCCCTTGACCCTTGTT
>CM060335.1:50408498-50423498 GCA_030674155.1 Stramonita haemastoma
CTCTCTCCCCTCTAAAAGAAAACAATGTTGTCTCAAGCAGTTTATTGAATAATTGTTGCTATTTGATATGTACTCAATATGCATGATTTTTCCTAAACATCATAGTCTTTCTGTGATTAGGTTATGGTTGATTAAGGTTAATATCATGAAAAAATAGTAAATGTAGTTTTTCTTCTTCAACCAGTCATAAATCAATTTTTACTCGTGCATTTGCTTTGCCAATGATATGAAAGAACCCATTGTTACACCCCAAGCCCACCCAATGGATGGGGACTGGATGTAATTGCTTACTTTATTATCATCGATATAAAAGATAAATAGATTAAAAAATAATAAGCTTTGTTGGCCAAGGCTCATCTACATTAAATCATTTCAGAGTTCAGAGTTCAGAGTTCAGAGTTCTCTCTCTCTCTCTCTCTCCTCTCTCTCTCTCTCTCTCTCTCTCTCTCTCTCTCTCTCTCTCTCTCTCTTCTCTCTCTCTCTCTCTCTCTCTCTTTCAATCTCTCTCTATTTCTCTCTCTCTCAATCTCTCTCTCAGTGTCATCATCCTCCTTCTTTCCTAACTTGAAAGCCAGACAATGATCAAATCTTGCCGGAGACACAAACACGGATGGCTAATCCTGTTATATGGACCACCGCGAGACAGGACGGAAGTCCACATGACAATGCATTATCTGAAAAGCGGTTGGGTTTGTGCTTCTCTCTCTGCTCCCATTATGTAAAACACATCATCATACACGTTCAGTTACCGTCACTTTGGCCTGCCTTGGTTTTATCCATGTGTTTTTTGCAAGTTCATTTTTCTGAGTATTCCAATGTACTACGCCTATTGACATATTGCAAAGTATATAAGTATCAGAGTTCTCTCTCTCTCTCTCTCTCTCTCTCTCTCTCTCTCTCTCTCTCTCTCTCTCTCTCTCTCTCTTCTCTCTCTCTCTCTCTCTCTCTCTCTCTCTCCTCTCGCTCCTCTCTCTTCTCTACGTATATATATATATAATATATATATATATATATAATATAATATATATATATATATATTATAGTATATCTATTATAGTATATATATATATATGGTATATATATATATATATATTATATATTCCACTATATTTCTAATTATTTGTATTGATATATCTGTGTTTGTGTGTGACTACATTTTATTTATATAGACAGAGACAGACAGACAGACAGACAGGCAGACAGACAGACAGACAGAGCATCTTGACAGGCAGGAGGGCTCCCTATGGGGTCCTTCACCTTCACCTGTCCCGTTGTCCCGTGGACCTGGGGGCACAACTGAAGATTTCGCAACCAGCGTCCTCCACTTCTCACTGTCCTCCGCCCTCCGTAGTAGGTCGTTCCACCCAAGGCCTGCCCACTCTCTGATGTTTTCTCATCGTTTTCTCTGTCTGCCTCTTCGTCTCCCTCCCCTTACTGTTCCCTGTAAGACTGTCTTGGCCAGTCCAGATGATCGTGTGACGTGCCTGTACCACTTAAGCTTGCGTTTTTTTTACTGTAGTTAGGAGCTCTTCATATGGACCGATGACATTCTTTATTCTAGTTTTCACTTCTTCATTAGTGATGTGATCTCTGTATGAAATGCAAGAGTTTGCGAAAGCATCTCATTCCCATTGCCTGTATCCTTCTTTCAATGTCTGCTGTTATGGTCCATGTTTCACAAATGTACAAAATATGGACATGGATCAGAGAACGAATCAGTCTGATCTTGAAGCTGATGATGGCTATGTTCTTATCATTCTAGAAGACTTTAAGTTTGGTCATTGCAGCTGTGGTGTGGGCTACCCTATGGGACAGGCAGGCTAAAACAACAGGATTGGATTGGAGGGCAAGGAAGATGGACGACAGACATGCCTGTTTTTGTCACCCCCAGCCAAACTGCTTCACCAATTAACAACTAGTTCACAGAGGAAGCAAACTGAGGGACGACAGAGTCAAAGAGCAACAACCGCCTGACATATCACAAGTGGGCTAGACAACTGGGGACGGGATAGCCTAGTGGTTAGAACATTGCCCTCGTAATCTGACGACCCGGGTTCAAATCCCGTTCAAGGGGATATTTTCCCCTAGAGTTAACATCAGTAAAGACTCCACTACCACCACCACCTCCTCCCTCCCAAAGTTTTTCGGGTGAGACATAAACCGAGGCCCCTGTGTGAAAACGTACGCAGAACATCTTTCGCACACGTTAAACCCTGTTCCACTTTTCGAAAGAGTAGGCCATTGTGTGCCGGTAGGAATGATGACAAAATTTACAAAACTGCATACACACGGAGACTGGATGTAAAAACAAAAAAGCACATAAGTGCTATTCCATTACCTTCAGTATAAAAGAAAACATAAGTGCATTATTTCGTTATCCTTAATATAAAAGAATAAATAAATAAATAAATAATAAATAATAATAAATAAATAAATAAAACAATAATAAATAACGGGTCAGACAACTGACAAGTGAGATGCCGACACTGATAGGTAAGGTAAGGTAAAGCGCTTGTTGACAAGATGGTAATCATCCCCCTTTTCTCTGGGTTTATTCAAACAACTTGACAAACCGAACACAGCCACACGGGACCATGTTTCCCAAAATGTTTACGTGTTCGTCACGCCTCACACCTCTTGTCAGTCTGTTCTGTGTGTGTGTGTGAGGATGTGTGTGCGTGTGTGGTGTGTGTGTGTGGTGTGTGTGTGTGTGTGTTGTGTGTGGTGTGTGTGTGTGTTGTGTGTGTGTGTGTGTGTGTGTGTGTGTGTGTGTGTGTGTGTGTGTTGTGTGTGTTGTGTTGTGTGGTGTGTGTGGAAAAGCGTTCCAACAAAAACAGAAGGGTAGTTCCTTCCCGGTCTCTGGCAGTGAGAGAACGATAAATAAACAAAACACAAAAAGCCAGCAGAAGTCTTCAGACCACTCACTGGTGGCGTAGTGCCTACCAGCTAGGGGATGATGACACATCAGCTTCAGGGAGAGAGAGAGGAGACAGACAGACAGACAGAGAGACAAGAGAGACAGAGAGAGACAGACAGAGACAGAGAGAGACAGAGGGGAGAGAGAGAGAATGAATAAATGAATAAATCATCGTTATTTTTAAGGGTAACGAAGATTTACATACTTTTTTTCAAGAGAGAGACAGAGAAGAGACAGAGAGACAGACAGACAGAAGACAGACAGAGAGCAGAGAGAGAAAAGATGAGAGAGACAAGAGAGAGAGAGACAGAGAGACAGAGACAGAGAGAGAGAGAAATGAAAGAATGATTTATTTTGGTACAGAGTAACAGTTACATACTTTTTTTCAGAAGAGAGAAGAGATGAGAGATGAGAGAGAGGGAGAGATAGAGAGATGACTAGACGAGAGAGAGTAGGAGGGTAGAGAGAGAGAGAGACAGAGAAGAGAGAGAGAGAGAGAGAAGGTGGGGATGGGGGGGGGGGGTGAAGCACAGCCGATGATGGTGATTGTGTTGTGTTGGGTGCCAGCTTGAGACCACTCTGCTAAAGTCAACTCCTTCTATTTCTGCCCGGCTTCCAGGGCTTTTTGTCCTCTCTGTGCTCCTGTTGTGTTCACTTTTTGTTTAACTTCACCCTAACATTTCCTTATGTCAATAATTATACAGCTCTGTGCCTCTCTATTCTGTCTGTCTGTTCTGTCTGTCTGTCTGTTCTGTCTGTCTGTGTTTGCTGTTTCTGTCTGTCTGTCTGTCTGTCTCTCTTCTCTCTGTTTCTGTCTCGTCTATCTGTCTGTCTGTTCTGTCTTCCTCGTCTGTCTCTCTGTCTGTCCTGTCTCTCTTCTCTCATCTCTGTCTGTCCTATCTGTCCTGTCTGTCTCTCGTCTGTCTCTTCTGTCCTGTCTGTCTGTCTGTCTCTCTATCACTCAGTCTCTGTCTGTCTCATCTGTCTGTCTGTCTGTCTCTCTGTCTGTCTGTCTGTCTGTCTGTCTGTCTGTCTGTCTGTATCTCTCTCTCTCTCTCTCTCTCTCTCTCTCTCTCTCTCTCTCTCTCTCTCTCTCTCTCTCTCCTCTCTCTCTCTCTCTCTCTCTCTCTCTCTCTCAAAGCAGAGTGGAAAAACAGATTCACGCAGTCAAGCTGAGAAAAAAACATTTAAACATTCTTTGCCCTTCTCAAAACAAAACGAAAAAAAAGCATCAGCAACGACTAGTTCAGTCTTTTGATTTGACTAAATACATAGAAGACAGGAGAAGTCAGTTTAGTTACCCCTTCTTTAATAATAGGTAAAAGGTAAAGGTGTCCCATAACCAGTGTGGTCGTAGGGGAGTGAGGCGTCAGAGACCTCAGCTTCTCTAGGGGCCAGCATGTTGAGGGTGGCGCCCATCTCCTCTCCCTCGCTGCTTTACCTTCCCTGACCCTAAAGAGGTCAGGTACCCATTTGCAGCTGGGTGAACTGGGGGAATGTGCTGAAGCCAAGGCGCGCAAACGGTCACCCATCCAACTGGTAACCACGCTCACACTGCTTAACTTGACTTGGGGGAAAGCGAAAGCTCTAACCACTGAGCTATCCCGTCTTTAATAATAGAGGACATAAATAAAGCCAATGTTATCAAACAGTAATGATTTTATTTGTACCTCTTCGTGTGATAGCATTTTCTTTTTCTGTAGATTGTACAACAGTGACAACAATAGTTCATGTAGTTCTGTGAGCTACAAACATTTAGTCTCACGTAAAACAACAACAGCGTCATGACAGGAAGACAATGGTTTCAGCAATATTGCGAAAAAATAGTTCGACTAATCCTGTGGGCTCTGTAACAGAAATGTCAGGTCTGCATCAGTGACACTGGTATCCACACTCAATCTTCGTTATCAGCCACAGCTGAACCATCTTGCAAGGCAGGTGATTCTGTTCTTTATCTCTGCTTTTATCCCGAAAATTGATTTACTTGCCCCTGGTTGCAATAGGTATGTACTGCTTTAACCAAAAGACAATCTATCACAGTCAGATATTAACACTGTGGACTGAAAATGTATAACTTCACGTACTTAGGATAAAAAAAAATCAACACGCAGTTTGGGGATTTAGAGTTCCCATCGGCACACGATGGCCTACTCTTTCGAAAAGCGGAACAGGATTTAACGTGTGCGCAAGATGTTCTGCGCGCGTTCGCACTCGGGGCCTCGGTTTATAGTCTCATCCAAAGAACTTTTGGGAGGGTGGAGTCAGCACTGATGTTAACTCCAGGAGAAAAATCCCCTCGAACAGGAATCTAACCCGCGTCGTCAAATTGCGAGCACAATGTTCTGACCACTAGGCTGTACCCCGCCCCCCTATGTATGGGTATGAAGAGGAGGTGATACAAACAATGCTCCAACAAGCCTACACACCCTACAAGCCTGTGTATGGGTACTAAGAGGTGATACAAACAATGCTCCAACAAGCCTACACATCCTACAAGCCTGTGTATGGGTACTAAGAGGTGATACAAACAATGCTCCAACAAGCCTACACACCCTACAAGCCTGTGTATGGGTACTAAGAGGTGATACAAACAATGCTCCAACAAGCCTACACATCCTACAAGCCTGTGTATGGGTACTAAGAGGTGATACAAACAATGCTCCAACAAGCCTACACACCCTACAAGCCTGTGTATGGGTACTAAGAGGTGATACAAACAATGCTCCAATAAGCCTGTGTATGGGTACTAAGAGGTGATACAAACAATGCTCCAATAAGCCTGTGTATGGGTACTAAGAGGTGATACAAACAATGCTCCAACAAGCCTACACATCCTACAAGCCTGTGAATGGGTACTAAGAGGTGATACAAACAATGCTCCAACAAGCTTACACATCCTACAAGCCTGTGGCCACACTTCTCCTTAGCGACCTCTGTCTGTCCTCTCCATGCCACTTCCGCTCCTCTATTTGCACGCATTCCACGTTGCCTCGCTGCCAGACACCACTTCCGGGCCTGCGCACTGCCGACCAAAAGCTCGTTAGCCGGTGTCCGGACCAATTTGCTTCCCGAGGAGACAGATTGGGAATCGTATTCAGTCTATCAACCCGCCTGCCTGCCTGTCTGCTAGGCGTTGCGTCAAGAAGTGCTGCTGTGGAATTGTGTCGCCTTCTTTTTTTTGAGGGGTTGTTTTTCTTTTTTTGGGGGGTGTGATAAGGCTTCCTATGGAAAAAGATATTTGGAGAAGATAGCTGGGGAAAGGTTATATATATGTACTGCTATAGATGAGAGGTATGGATGGTGCGGCTTTGGTTGCAGGTTAAACGTTTTGTCTTGTTTTACAGTGTCTGTAAGTTTGTCAGCCTAATAAAGTCTCTGTATAATCATTATTAATCCGACATCAATATGAGTTGTGTGTCTGGTGTTTTGTATTCGATATGTGTTTTGGTCTCCTGTTTGATGCTATGTAGATGGTTTTGCAACATATTAAATTTGGTTTTTGTGAATGTATATCTATCTTTCTTCTCTGTTCAAGTTGTTTTTCAGTATCTGTCTGTCTGTCCACACATATGCCTCTCTGTCTGTCTGTCTGTCTGTGTGTCTGTGTGTCTGTGTGTCTGTGTGTCTGTGTGTGTGTGTGTGTGTCTCTCTCTCTCTCTCTCTCTCTCTCTCTCTCTCTCTCTCTCTCTCTCTCTCTCTCTCTCTCTCTCTCTCTCTCTCTCTCTCTCTCACCGGTGAAAATGTGTGTGTGTGTGTGTGTGTGTGTGTGTGTGTGTGTGTGTGTGTGTGTGTGTGTGTGTGTGTGTGTGTGTGTGTGCGTGCGTGTATGTGTGAGAGTGTGTGTATGTGTGTGTGTGTGCGAGCGTGGTCTGTGTGTGTGTATGTGAGTGTGTGTGTGTTGTGTGTGTGTGTGTGTGTGTGTGTGTGTGTGATGTGTGTGTGTTTGTGTGTGCATGTGTGTGTGAGTGTGTGTGTGTGTGTGTGTGTGTTTGTGTGTGTGTGTGTGTTGTGTGTGTGTGTGTGTGTGTGTGTGTGTGTGTGTGTGTGTGTGTGTGTGTGAGGGAGAGGAGAGTATATGTTTGTGTGTATATGTGTGTGAGAGTGTGTTTGTGTGTCTGTGTGTGTATGTGAGTGTGTGTGTGTGAGTGTGTGAGTGTGAGTGTATGTTTGTGTGTGTATGTGTGTGAGAGTGTGTTTGTGTGTCTGTGTGTGTGTGTTTGTGTGTGTGTGTTTGTGTGTCTGTGTGTGTGTTGTGCGTGAGTGAGTGTGAGTGTGTGTAAAACATTATCCGATTGAAAAAAAAATGATATGCCTATTTTTTTTAAACATCTAGGATGTTTTATGTTGTTTTTGTTTGTTTGTTTGTTTTTGTTTTTTTTATTTATAATTTTATTGGTAGTATGTCTCTCCCCCCCCCCCCCCCCCCCCCTCCGATAAGGATGCTAGTTTTAAAAAAAAATTCCCCTTTTATCCAAATGTATGATTTATATTACATGTACAATTTTTGATAGATAGTGGTGGATTGATGTTTTCGGTTGTTTATTTCATTTTGTTCTCTTGTTTGCTCCTTATCTACTAACGCTTTTCTTTTTTTCCATAATCAAAATTTTTTATTGTGACTTCTGATTTTTGTCTTCTGAAAGAGTGCATTTTATTACCTTATCATATATAGTGTCCTTTATTCTTGTGTATTGTTTGGTACTGCGTAAAGTCTTATTGTTTAGTACATTTTCAACTTGATGTATCCCTGAAAAGGGCGGGGACTGGATGTATAAAAAAGCACATGAGTGCTTATCTATTATCCTCGAATAAAAGACTTTGCCTTGCCTTGTCTCTCTCTCTCTCTCTCTCTCTCTCTCTCTCTCTCTCTCTCTCTCTCTCTCTCTCTCTCTCTCTCTCTCTCTCTCTCTCTCTCTCTCTCTCTCACACACACACACACACACACACACACACACACACACACAGTGTCACACACCAAGTTGTTCTTTCTTGTATCAGCTACACCAGCAAAATGAACAAACTAATCACACTTTGGCAACATTCTACAGCCTGCAGTCCCCAAATTCAATTTACTTTTTTACTCTTGTGCTTAAGCAGATTATCATTGCTAATCTAATACATCAGTCACTTATCAGTCTGCAAGAGGATTCCCATAGACTTTAAACCGAAGTCTCAGAATGCTAGTTTTTCAGCAGCATTTTTTTCTTATGAGACAATCCTTTGGGGGCAGAATAGCCTGATGGTTAGAGTGATGCGCTAGTGGTCTGCTGACCTGGATTCGAATCTCGTTCAAGAGGATTAAATCCAGTTTTTTCCTCTGGATTTAACATGGGTGCCGACTCCACTCCCCCCTCCCTCCCTGCTCCCAAGTCCTTCGGATGAAACTATAAAAACCGAGGTCCCGTGTGCGAACGCACGCAAAACATCATGCACACTCGTTAAAGCACGTTCCGCTTTTCGGAAGAGTAAGCCATTGTATACCAGTGGGAACGGTTGACAAAATTTACAATACTGCATGCACACGGGGACTGGATGTAAAAAAAAAGCACATGAGTGCTTTTTCCATTATCTTGATATTAAGAATGAAATAAATACATAAATACATAGATACACAAATACATAAATAAATAAAATAGCAACTTGCCGAACATCGAGCGGTCAAAAGCAGAATTCAGCCGACATTTATTTCTGAAACGAGTGGGCCAGTCAGCAGAAGTAGTCGCCCTGGACTTTATTTCGTGGCCTGTGCCAAAGTAGCAGCCATACACCATTAACAAGGGCCGTAACTAGATTCCCACCAAATAGGCTTCCCCAAATCAGTGTACCACTTGTGCTTCCAGCATAAGTGGCTGCAGGCAGCTTCCTTGTGGCTGTGTTATCCCGAATCAGTATACTGTCCTGGTTAAGGTATTGAGGGTCTTTAAGGATGTTTTCTGGAAGCTTTTATTTCCCAACACCAATTTACAAATTACAACAATATAGTCTTGCACACAATTGATGGGTGATGTAGATGATTGATAAAAGAAGAGGCTTCCAGACTGATAGTCATGAAATTATCAGATTTGCATATCAAATCTCAATGGCTTTGGCTAGTTAAGAATGGAGATTTTTTTTACATTTAAATCTGGATGATCTTTAGTTGACTAATAATGGAGGCTAACTGCTCTACAAACTTGCATGTCAAGTTCCTTATAGAGACATACAGACAGTCAATTTCGGACGTTGAAGATCCAGTAAATTTTAAGTGTTTGGGAGATTCTGAAAACACTGGATGCATAAATACATTTGAAAGTTTTTCATTCCTCCAAAACCTGTGGATGAGGCTATAAACCAGGTTTCATGTGGTAAGGCGCGCATAACATATTGCACACACATTAAAACCTGTTCCGCTTTTCAGATGATTAGGCCATTGTGTGCTGGTGGGAATGGATGAAAAAATATTACAAAACTGCATACACACGAGGACTGGAAGTAAAAAAAAAAAAAAAAAAAAAAGCACATAAGTGCTTATTCCATTATGCCCAATATAAAAGAATAAATCAGACAAAATAAAATTTGAAAAGACATTTCTATAAAAGCATTTCATTGTTGTAAAGAAAGGTAAATAATTTTTCTTTCCACTGCTACACTTTTTTATATTTGGTGTTTTATAATTCTAAATGATCTTATTTAAGCTCTCACGTTTGTGTCGTGTTGTGTATTTTACACATAACTTTGATCGGTTAGAATGAAAAAAATTAGTTTCTGATCTGCAGCTTGTATGTGTTGATACAATGTGTGCTTGGGCTTGTGTGTAGTGTGTGTATATATTCGTGCACACACACATACACACGCACATACACACGCACACGTGCCCACACACACAACACACACACACACCACATTTCTCATCCCCTTTCACAAAGATATTGTTTTACTGACCAAACTCTCCTTTCTTCAACCAAACATCCCTCAGGTTTCCATCCCTTACATCAGAAAAAAAAAACAACCCCAGGCCACTCCTCTGTGTCACTCTGCTCAGGGAAGCAGCACGACCTCTGAGCTGAGAAGCTTTCTGATTATTCATCCATGCCTGTTTACCTTCTGCCTGAGTGCATCGACCAAAGCAAGGAGGTCACAGCTCATCAGCTATAAGGTCACTCCACTGAGTATGGAACAGTAGCAGCAGCAGTAGTAGCAGCAGCAGAGTAGCAGAAGTAGCAACAGCAGCAGTAACAGCCAGCATAGTAGCAGCGAGCTGTAGTAGAGTAGAGTGAGATAGTGAGTAGTAGTAGTAGTATGTAGTAGTAGCAGTAGAGTAGTAGTAGTAGTAGTAGTAGTAGTAGTAGCAGTAAGTAGCAGTCAGTAGAGCAGCAGCAGTAGCAGCAGCAGTAGCAGCAGTAGCAGCAGCAGTAGCAGAGTAGCAGCAGCAGAAAGCAGCACAGCAGCAGCAGCAGCCAGTTTGACACAAAGCAGGAGAAATCAATGCACTGCAGACTGCGTCATGCTCTGTCTTTGTTCACTGTCCCCTGTCAGGGAATACACTTTAAGTGGTTCTTCCACTGTCGATTTAAGCCTTGATCATTTGCCAGGTCAGGGGGTGTGTGTGTGTGTGTGTGTGTGTGTGTGTGTGTTGGTGTGTTGTTGTTGTGTGTGAGTGTGAGTGTGTGTGTGTGTGCGTGCATGCATGTGTGTGTGTTGAAATAAAGAGAGAGAGAGAGAGAGAGAGAGAGAGAGAGAGAGAGAGGAGAGAGAAGAGAGAGAGAGAGAGAAGAGAGAGAGAGAGAGAGAGAGAGAGAGAGAGAGAGAGAGAATGAAGGAAGAATTAAGAGGAATGGGGAGAAACAGAGACATAAAGATAGACTGACAAAAGACAGACAGAAAAAAACAAAGAAAAAGACACCCAGAAACATAGACAGACATACAACCAGACAGACACAAAACCGACAGATAAAAAAACCAGACAGACCGACAGACAAACAGAGACAAAGCAAAAAAAGAATCATGGTGATGATAGTAATAAACATGATGATGAAAATTATGACTGTTTATAAAGGTGATAGTGGTGCAATTTATGGTGGGTATGTATGTATGTCTGCATATGTAGGTACACATGCAAATCAGCAAGCATGCACTCTACAATGTGTAGTGCATGTGTCTGTGTGTGGCACAGGATGCAGGCGTGTAACTGTCTACAGCATGACTGTGTGTATCAAAAGCCTGAGAGCTGTCATGCACACGCATACATGTCTCTCACCCCCCTCTTACCCATCTTGTCCACGTTCTCAAAGACACTGTTTTACTGATCCATAATTATTCACCCTTCTCCATTCAACCATCCCTCAGGTTTCCATCCCTTACATCAGAAAAACAACAACCCCAGGCCACTCCTCTGTGTGTCACTCTGCTCACGGAAGCAGCACGACCTCTGAGCTGAGAAGCTTTCTGATTATTCATCCATTCCTGTTTACCTTCCGCCTGAGTGCATCCACCAAAGCAAAGAGGTCACAGGTCATCAGCTGTTATGTCAGGTCATTCCACTGGGTATGGAACAGTAGCAGCAGCAGCAGCAGCAGCTAGCAGCAGAAGCAGCAGTAGCAGCAGCAGCAGTAGCAGCAGCAGTTGCAGTAGTAGCAGCAGCAGTAGAAGCAGCTGTAGTAGTAACAGCAGCAGCAGTCGTGGTTGTAGTAGCAGCAGCAGCAGCAGTAGTGCAGCACTTGCAGCAGCAGCAGTAGCAGCAGCAGTAACAGTAGCAGCAGCAGCAGTAGCAGAAGCAGCAGCAGCGGCAGCAGGACCAGTGTGAACAAAGCCAGGAGAAATCAATGCACTGCACACTGCCGTCATGCTCTGTTCTTTGTTCACTGTCTCCCTGTCAGGGAAAATCACTTTAAGCTGGTTCTTCCACTGTCGATTTAAGCCCTTGATCAATTTGCCCAGGTCATTGTGCGCCTCTGGGTGTGTTAGATGTGAAGAGAAGAGAGAGAGAGAGAGAGAGAGAGAGAGAGGAGAGAGAGAGAGAGAGAGAGAGAGAGAGGGGGGGGGGGGGTGAGTATAGAGACAGACTGACAGAGATATGGACAGAATGGTAGTTAATAGAAAAGATAGAAAGTAAAAGAGACAAAGAAAACAAAGAAAAGTACAGATACCCAGAAACATAAAGAGACAGATCATGCATGATGCTGCCATGACCTAGCTTTAGAGAAAGGTAGTCTTTTGGGTGTAGTTGTGGTAGTAGTAGTAATTGTAATGCATTTGGGGGGTTATACCTGTATTTTTATCTATTTTTATTGATTTATTCTTTTATAATATAGGATAATGGAATAAGCACTCATGTGCTTTTTAACATCCAGTCCCGTGTACATGCAGTTTTGTAAATCTTGTCATCTATTCCCACTGGCACACAATGGCCTACTCTTATGAAAAGCAGAACAGGATTTTACGTGTGCGCAAGATGTTCTGCGTTCGTTCGCACACGGGCCTCGGTTTATAGTCTTATCCAAGGACTTTTGGGGAGAATGGTGTCAGCACTGATGTTAACTCCAGGGGGAAAATCCCCTCAAACAGGAATCGAACCTGGGTCGTCAAATTGCGAGCCCAATGTTCTGACCTCCAGACTATCCCGTCACCCCTGTATGTGTGTGTGTACATGTGTACGTGTATGTGTAAGTGCATGCATACTTGCATGCCTGGGAACACTTTGGGTAGCTCTAGTTTTATCATTGCTATTAGTTAGTTTCTTATATTTTGTTTAAATTCAAGTTTTGTTCTTATCACAGAGGTGGGTCGTTATTGTAGCTTTGCTGTATCAAGTGAAGGAAGGTGACGCATGCAGTGGAGTCAAGTCAAGTCAAGTCAAGTCAAAACTCATCCAGTGAAGGACAACTGCAACACTAATAGGACCATAACTAAGAGGAATCATAAACTTGAGAACAAAACTACATAAAAAAACTTCGTTTTCTATTTGTTCAAATTATTATTCCAAGAAAACTTCAGATAAAAAATCACACACACACCAGACACACACACACCGCGTGCACGCACACACACACACGCACACACACACACACACGCACACACACACACACATACACATACACACACACATATATATATGTATATATATATATATATATATATATGTATATGTATGTATATATATATATTACTTACTTAATCCTCCTCGCTCCGGGTGGAGCAAAAGGCGCCAACAAGTCTCCTCCAGCCATCTCTGTCTTGGGCAAGCCAGCTGATTTCATTCCATGTTTTGCCCATTATTTTCACATATATTATATATATATATATATATATATATATATATATATATATATATATATATATATATGTGCACACACACACGTGCGCGTGCACACACATACACACACACACACACACACACACACACACACACACACACACACACACACACACACCAATGTATGCATGCAATGTAGTAAAGACCATTGACTAAAAAGACATATAAATTTATTGTGTATGCTGTCAAACAATATTTTGTTTTTAGACAAGGTAGGTGAAAAGAATGGTAAAGTAAGTTATGTTACACTCGTTGCATAAGAGAGAGGGGGGGACGGAGGGAGACAGACTGACAGACAGACAAACAAACAGACAGACAAAAAGACAGACAGACAGACAGACAGCGACACAGAGACAGAACCAGAGAGACAGAGAAACAGAGAGAAACACAGAGCGAGAGAGAGAGGGGAGGGGAGGGCAGACTTACAAACAGAAACAAACAGAAAAGAAATCCACATCAATAATAAGCATAAGCACAAAGAAGGCAAGCTTTTCATCGGGTGCAAAAATAGTTCCCAATGTCACAATGATGCTTTGCTGTTGCTGCCACACTTCTCTTGCTGCTGCTGCTGCTGCTGCTTTGCTGCTGACTACTATACTTACTGCGTGCTGCTGCTGCTACTACTACTCTACTACTACTACTGCTCTACTACTACTACTAACTACTACTACTACTACTACTGCTGCTGCTGCTGCTACTACTACTACTACTACTACTACTACTACTACTACTACTACTACTCTGCTCTGCTCTGCTGCTGCTGCTGCTGCTACTACTACTACTACTACTACTACTACTACTACTACTACTACTACTACTACTGCTGCTGCTGCTGCTGCTGCTGCTGCTGCTGCTCTCTACTAGCTAGCTCTACTACTAACTCTACACTCTACTCTGCTGCTACTACTACTAATTACTACTACTGCTGCTGCTACTACATTACTACTCACTGCTGCTGCTGCTACTACAATTACTACTTCTACAATTACTACTACTCTGACTGACTACAATACTTACTACTACTATACTACTACTACTACTACTACTACTACTACTACTACTACTACTACTACTACTACATGAATGAATGAATGAATGAATGATTTGTTTTACAAGATATAGCGCTATATAAGTTCCATGTATTATTATTTTTTATGAATGAATGAATGAATGTTAATATGTACAGATACAGATTTTGGCCAAGCCGTGTCCTCCAATCGGCCCTTGTAAACATTCACGCATCAAAACAATCAGTAAAACATGGAGAAACAGAAAGGGAGAAAGTAAATGCAACAAACAACCAAAAATTGATCTTCACAAAAAACAAACATCGTATTACATAATACTAATTGAAGAGAGGCAAACAGAGACAAATGCAAAGAACTTGAGACACACACAACGACACGGAACAAAGACAAAGTGCATACTAATTCCATCACAATCAGCATCCCCAACAAAACAAAACAGAAGAAAAAAGAAAAAGAAAAGGGGAAGAAAAAAAAAGATGACTAGACATGGTAATTTTAAAAATACCGCGCCACAAAATCAACTCTGCGGGGCAAAAGAAGAAAAAAAAACCAGACCACCAGCTCGCTCTCTCTCTCTCTCTCTCTCTCTCTCTCTCTCTCTCTCTCTCTCTCTCTTTGTGCCACCACCATCATGGCAAACAGTGCTTATTTGCTCTCGTCTTTTGACACGCGCGGTGCACCGTGGCACGATGAGTGTCGCAAGACGTCGGGACCCGGGTCAGAACGACCCCCGGCGAAAAAGAACAACAAATCGTCGACGATGC
>CM060335.1:50430998-50445998 GCA_030674155.1 Stramonita haemastoma
AGGAGGATGGAGGGCAGGGAGGATTCAGATGAAAGGAGTGAGTCAGGATGAAATAGAACACGTGAGAGAGAGAGTGACACACAGGCTTGTGCACACACACACACAGGGTGCACACACACACACAGAGTGCACACACACACACAGTGCACACACACACAGAGTGCACACACACACACACAGTGTACACACACAGGTGCAACACACACACAGTGCACACACACAGTGCGCACACACACAGTGCACACACACACACAAGTGCATACACACACACAGAGTGCACACACACACACAGTGCACACACACACACACACACACACACACACACACACACACACACACACACACACACACACACACACACACACACCAGTATAGTGGGAGGGGATAGCCTAATGGTCAGAACATTGTGCTGGCAGATTGACAACCTGAGTTTGATTCAGATTCCCTTTGGAGGAGATTTTTCTCCTGGAGTTAACATCAGTGCTGACTCCACTCTCCCCAAAAGTCTTTCCGATGAGACTGTAAACCAAGGCCCATGTGCAAACGCACCCAGAACATCTTTCACACACGTTAAATCCTGTTCCGCTTTTCTAAGAGTAGGCCAGTGTATGCTGGTGGGAACAGTTGACAATATTTACACAACTGCATACACACAGGGACTGGATGAAAAAAGCACATGAGTGTTTATTCTATTATCCTCAATATAAAAGTGTTTTTTTTAAAACTGTGTGTGAAGATGCCAACATAACAATGAATGGCTAGTCTGCGAGGTAAAAGTACATGCCCCAATGCAAGTGAATGTGAATGCAGAGGAATGCATTTGAGAAACACAAACACACACTCACACACACACACACACACACACACACATGCACACACGCCACACACACATGCACATACACACACACTTGCACGCCATTGCACACACACACACACACACACACACACACACACACACAAGTACACACGCACACACACATGATAGCCATGAACATCTTGCGCACACATTAAATCCTGTTCCGCTATTCGTAAAAGTAGGCCATTGTGTGCCGGTGGGATAAGATGACAATATTTACACAACTGCATACACACGGGGACTGGGTGAAAAAAACATGGGTGCTTGTCCCATTATCCTCGATATAAAAGAATACAAAAAAAATTATTTAAAATTAAAATTAAAAAAACACATACACTCGCACGCCATTGCACGCGCACACACGCGCGCGCGCACACACAACACACACACACACACACACCACACACACACACACACACCCCACATGCACACACACACATTCTTGAGGACACAGGCTATAGCTGCATACTCACTTCCATAAAGACAAAGCAGTTGATACAATGCCTACCTAACACTTCAAGCTGAGATTTGCATGAAAAATTACAGACAAATAAAAAAAAAAGTCAATCAGTAAAAAAATTTCATTGGCATGGATAGAGTTCGAGTTAATGTTTGAAAGGTAAATTAAATTTTCTGTTTCAACAAATCCAGATTAGTATGGCTAATAAGTTCAAATTCGATTTACAATAGTGAGATCTCAAGTTATTCTTCTTTTCCTGTCTTCTCAACCCCCTTTCTTTACACACACACACACACACACACACACACACACACACACACACAATATATACATACACACACACACATGGGCATGCACGTGGCACACACACACACACATGGGCATGCACGAGGCATGCACACACACGCACACACACAAACACACACACACACACACGCACACGCACACGCACACGCACATGAATAAAAGACAAAGATTTTGAGATGCTAGCAAAATGACAAAAAAGAACTCGAAACAAAACAAAACAAAATAAAACAAACCAGTCAAAGACAGATTGAGACAGTAGGAGTCTGCTAAAGCCAAGACATATTAATAACTCTTTGTATATTACTCCTCTGATTTTGTCCACCCACTGAAAAAAAGTATTTTGAGATCAACTTTTTTCCATCACAAAGTAAAAGTTTTCATATCTTCCTTTTCTCTGTCTTATTTTCTTTTTACTAGGTTTTTTTTTATGAATTAAACTTTTTTTTTTCTTTGTGGAAGAAATTGCAGCAGTAAAACTAGATACTGGCAGTGCTTTTACAACTTTTCAAAATGTCTTTCATACTGTCTTTCAGGGGGGGGTTTGTTCTTTTTTTTGTCAGTCTTTCTAAAAGTAATCAGTTGTTTAAAATTGTTTTTCTTTTCTTTACACAAAATGTCAAAGAAAAAGGAATTTTGGTAGTGACTGCTTTAGATTTGCTTCAGCGAGGGGGTGGGGATAAACACACAGGTGTAAACAAACAAAGGTGTTTTATTTCAAACAAAATATCATGGAAACTATTTTTTTATATATCATCTTAGATTACAAACAGGAACAATAAACAAGCATTTAAAAAAATATAGATTAAAAAAAATAACCCTATAAAAAGCATCAGACAAAAAACTCACAAGCAGATGTGGTCTGAGTAATCAAAGTGTGCAATAGAACTATGTGAGGCAGATGTTAGAGAACAAAAGACAAGGCACAGAGACAGACAGAGAAGAAGAGAGAGAGAGAGAGAGAGAGAGAGAGAGAGAGAGAGAGAGAGAGAGAGAGAGAGAGAAGAGAGAGAGAGAGAGAGAGACGACAGAGACAAGAGAGAGAACAGAGAGAAAACAGAGAAGAGAGAGAGAGACAGAGACAGAGAGAACAGAGAAACCAGACAGACAGACGAGACAGACAGAGACAGAAGACAGACATGAAGAAGACAGGACGAATGATGAAGAATGAAGAATGAATGAAGAATGAATGAATGAATGAATGAATAATCAATCAATAATCAATCAATCAATCAATCAATCAATCAATAATGAATGAATCAATAATGATCTCTTTTTCAAGGGGGAGAGAGACAGAGAGACAGAGGGAGAGAGAAAAGAGAAGAGAGAGAGAGAGAGAGAGAGACAGAGAGAGACAGAGAGACAGAGAGACAGAGAGACAGAGACAGAGACGAGACAGACAGACAGACAGACGACAGAGACAGAGAGAGAGAGATCTGAATATCTTTACCAGGACTGAAGGGGGTGGAGATAGGATTGGTGTTTGACTGACTATGTGTGAAGCAGATGCATGTCCCAAAGCACACCACAGTGGACGACGTTGTGCTCACGGGGAGTGAACAGCTAGAGAAGGCTTGTAGGAAGGGGGGAGGGGAGGGGGGGGGGCGATGAAGGGCAGGGAGGATTAAGATTCAATGATGGAGTCACAATCACACAGACACTGTGAGAGAGTCACACATACACACACATACACATACACAGTGCGTGCACACACACACTCACACACAGATACACACAAACATACACAAGCGCGCGACCACACTCACACACACACACACAATGCGCACACACACACACACCAAATGAATGCCTTGTTTGCTTACATAGAGGTACTGGCAACGCATATATGTGGTCTTACATCCACACTAATATACGTGCACACACACATACATACACACACACAAACACACACATACACACATATACACACGCACGCGTGCACGCACGCACACACGGAAAAATACACGACTGTATCGATAAAATGTCAACAGTTTTCATCAAGCTGAGATGTACATTATCACTTGCATCTAAATGATTAAACAAAATTGATCTGTGAGAAATGTCACCCACGCCTATAGAATGTTATACCTTTTTTTTTTTTAAACAAATTTACATTTTCTGTTTCAACAATTCGAAATTACTATGACAACTGATACAGCTTTAGTTCTGATTTTCAGCAGGGAAACTTTTAAGTTTCTTTTCTTTGCAGTCTTTCCAAAGACTGTACATTTCTTTTTCTCATCTCATCTCCCCTTTTACACACACACACACACACACACACACACACACAACACCACACACACACACACACACACACACACACACAACCACACACACACACACACACTGAAAAGCTGGGATAGACGGAAACAAATAAAACAAAACAAACGATTCGAAGCCAAGCAAAACAAAAAAAACAAATCAATGGGATGTCGACAGGGCGAGACAGAAAGAAGTCTGCTCACGCCAAAATATAATGATAACTCTTTGTATGTCTCTGGTCCCGTTTCCTCCACTCCCTAAAGGAACAGTATTTTCAGTGAAATTTTCCTCTGTCACGAAGCTAAAGGTTTCTTTCCATTCTTTCTTTTCTTTCTATTTTTTCTATCTATTCTTCCTTTCTTTTTTTTCTTCTTTCCTTTGATTGAACGTTTTGGGATTTTTTTTTCCTTTTCTTTGCCAAAAAAAATTGCTAGGAGTAAAACTAAATTTATATTGGCTGCAATTTTACAACTTTTTTTCTGTGTTTTTTTTTCACCTTCTTTATTTTTGAAACTTCTTTTCTTCCAGTTTCTTTTTCTTGTCTTTCTGTACTCTTTCATTTTTAAACTAACGAGTTGTTTGAACATTTTTTTTCTGTTTTGTGCACACACAAAAAAACAAACAAACAAAAAACGCCAACTGTAGAAGTAATTTCCATCGCGTCTGTTTGTTTTTCTTTTCGCAAAAAAAAAAGAGTTAGGAATGCCAGGAATGAAAATAATCTATTTCCCAACGGGGCCTCCATTTACTACCAGTTTTAACGACTTCTTCAACATGTCTCTGTGATCCCGTTACCTACCCCAGCAAATTTCACTTGGGGGGGGGGGGGAGGTTGGCATTTGAACAAAAACAAACTGCAGACTGACTTTTACACAAACGAGGACAATTAATTGGGGACTGAAGCTATCTGATTGTTAGTGATACAATGAAATGCGTTACAGGAGAGGAAAAGCCAAGCGGTTAGAGCGTAGATTTCTTGATCTGGCGGTAACTTTGGACGTGGGTTCGAATCTCCTCTAAACCGTCCACTCAAAAGAGGCGTTGCATTGTCAGCATTGGTGGATAGGATGGCCTGGCGGTTAGAGCTTCCATCCCTGATCTGGTGGCTGGGGGTTCAAACCACCACTGACACACACGCACGCGCGCGCTGGGGGGGATTTTCCCCTGTAGTTTACATGAGTACTGACTCTAGTTCTCTGAAAGTACTTTGGATGAGACTATCAACTGAGGTCGAGTGTACAAAATTAATGTGTTAAAATTAAGTTAATGTGCTCAGAACATCATGGGCACATGTCAAAACCTATTTCGTCTTTGGAAGTGTAAGCCCCGTTTGTGCTGATGGAAACATGACAAAAATTACAAAATCATATGCACACAGGGGCTGGATGTAAATAATCAATGATAAAGCACATGAGTGTTTATCCATTATCCTTGAAATAAAACAATAACATTAATGGAGAAATAATAATAAACAGATAACGTAACAAAACGAAATAGAAAAGTCAAGTGGCTGGAGTGTATAGATCCTGATAGGGTGGTACAATAGGGTCGGGGTTCAAATCTTTGCCAAAGGGTTCCTTCAAGGGATTTTCCATAGCAGTTGGCATTGATTTTTTTTTTCGTGATATTACTTTTTACATGTTTGCTTTTTATGTGTGGCATGTAACTCGCGTGAATTTCTCTATGAGATAATAAAGTATTTTTTAATTTGAATTTGAATGGAATTTGAATTTGATTTGAATTTGATACAGACATTTTCGCCCGAAAATCCTTAAGATGAGATTACAAACTGAGGTCCTGTGGGCAGTCCTTTAAAGGCCCTTGCCTGCACAGTCAAACCATTCGAACCCATCACCAGTTTGGGTTTGTTTTGTTTTTTGTTGATGTTGTTTTTATTTTCTTTGGGTTTTCTTGGTGGGTATTGCTGTTGTTGGTTGGGATTTCTTTTCTTTCTTTTTTTTTTTTTTGGGGGGGGTGGTTCTTTTGAGGGGCATGTAGGGAATGTGAAAAAATAAACAGATATAAACAAATAGAAAGCAGAACATTTACAATCAAGGGCATCAGGAGAAATTGATGCTATGTTATGCCTGAAATTTGTTAGGTTTTGAAAATAACTTGGGCTGGTGTAGAATGTGGAGTGTTGTCCCTGATGTATGACTATGCATATCTTACTAACACACCTGTATTTATTTATTCTTTTATATCCAGGAAAATGGAATAAGCACTCGTGTGCTTTTTTTTTACATCCAGTCCCCGGGTGTATGCAGTTTTGTAAATCTTGTCATCTGTTCCCACCAGCACACAATGGCCTACCCCTACAAAAAGCAGAACAGGATTTAATGTGTTCACAAGATGTTGTGGATGTGTTTGCACATGGGCCTTGGTTTATAGTCTCATCCAAAAGACTGTTAGGGGAGTGGAGTCGGCACTGATGTTCACTCCAGGAGAAAAATCTCCTCAAGCAAGAATTGAACCAGGTCGTCTAATTTAAGTATTGAGGGTCCACCTGGCAAAGTGGGTTGACTGTTTCATCCTATAATGACTGATTGAGATTCTGTCTACTCTTCTCTTCCTATACAACCTTATCACTTACACCATTTCTGAATTTACTTTTTGCTGTTACATTTTTTCTTTCATTTGCTTCTGTCTCTCTTTATCTATTTTACCGTCTATTTTCAAATTGTTGTGGTTGTGTTATTTATCTATGGTCTTCTTTACCTAATGGAGACAGCTTTTATTTCTGTGACTGTCCTGACTACTGTGAGGGCGAGCTACTAGGGGAGAAGTGAAGTGTTTGTAAACACCCAATGTCACACTGACCCTCAGCTCTGTCGGCTGTCTCTGTCAAAAGTTAACAACTAATGACAGCCAATATTCCTGGGCTGCTTTTTCCAGTCAGGGGGGTGGAGGGGAGGGGGTGTGGGTGCGTGCAGAGATGGAGGGGGAGGAAGGGGCATGCCTAAGGGTGAGACTAGGGGAGGGGGGGGCGGGATGGTGGGTTGAAATACTCACAGGGAAAGAGAAAACTGCTGTTGTTGAGTTTTGCTGCAAGCTGGATGAAAAAAAAAAAAGAATTTTAAAGCAGAGCAAATGGGTGTTTTGAACCAAGGATAAGTGTCTGTATGCATGTGTATGTGTGTGTGTGTGTGTGTATTGTAATAGTAGTAGTAGTAGTAGTAGTAGTTAGTAGTAGTAGTAGTAGTAGTAGTAGTATAGTGGTAGTGGTAGTGGTAGTAGTAATCATTTATTTATCATTATTTTATATAGAAGATAATGGAATAAACACTCGATTGCTTTTTTTTTACACCAGTCCCCATGTGTATGCAGTTTTGTTAATCCTGTCATCTGTTCTCACTGGTACACAATGGCCTACTCTTACAAAAATCTTAACAGGATTTAACGCGTTCTGCATGCGTTTGTACATGGGGCCTAGGTTTATAGTCTCATCTGAAGGATCTCCTGGTGTGGTGTGGTGTGTGTGTGTGTGTGTGTGGTGTGGGTTTTGTGTGTGTGTGTGTGTGTGTGTTGTGTGTGAAATGGACAGACCATGTAAAAAATCCCAGGCATTGTTGTCTGCCTCAAAACAAAAAGAACACTCATACTTCCATTACCAAGTAAACTGATGGGCTCTTAAAACAGTGGAAGGGGACGTGGGAAAAGCTTCATCAATGTGTCCATTGTTAGTCTCTCAGACCTCCACTTCCTCAAATTATGAAACTAAAGGGTAAGACTATTTTGATGATGGATGTAGTGGTGAAAAGAGAATAAAAACAAAATCAAACATATCTTTAATACATCCATGTGCTATTTGTTCTGACTTTTAAACATTCAGCCCTAGATAGCCTTTCTGCCCCCATTAAAAGCAACAACCCTGCCAGTTTATTCCTGCAGCCCAAATGGCTAATTGACTCACTTCTGGTTGAGTTGTAAACTTGAAAACCATCATTTTCATCCTTTTGGTGGGGTTTTGTTTTAAATCATCCAGAACCTCTTTTACCAAGAGGGGCTCTTAACTTTTCCTAAGCTTTTACACAGACATTTATACTCAGCCCTCCTCTGCAGAATGCTCCAACATTTTTTTTTCTTACTTCCAGTTGCTATTTCATTACCACAATGCCATTTTCAAATCCTACTTTTTCTTTTGCTGCTGCTGGTGTTGTTGTTGTTGCTTTCTTGTTTGTTTCCCCCCTCTCTTTGAGCATCTTTATTAAAAAAATAATTTTAAAAAAACCTAATTAAGACAAGTTTGTTCTCTACTTCCATGACTTCTTGTGAAGTGGCAGGAAGGGGAGTGAACTCTGTGTAAACATCCAATGTCACGGTGACCCTGAGTCCTGCTGGCTGCCTCTGTCAAAAGTTAACAGCCAATGACAGCTATTATTAGTGCACGGCTTCTTCAAGTTGAAGGACAGGAGGGGGTGGGGGGGGTAGGGGGAGAGGGGAGGGGGATACAAAGGGTTGAAAACTGAGGGGCTGAAGGCAGGAGGTGGAGCATAGAAGGGGGGGGGGGGGAGGACCAGCCAAAAAAAAGAAAGCCTGCAGCTCTTGCTTCAGGGGTGATGAAAGCATATCAACATTTTTTGTTTGTTTGTTGTTGTTGTTTTGTGGGTGGGGGGGGGGGGTTGTTTTGTGGGTGGGGGGTTGGGGTGGTTAGGGGTGGGGGAAGACGAGGGAGGGCTTTTTTTCAAGCCTGAGGAATATTCAAGAATTTGTGTTTAGAATAAGAAATGCATAAAAAGAAGAGGTAGAGAGTGTGTGTATGACTGTGTGCATGTGTTCTGGTTCGTGTGTGTGTGTGTGTGGGTGTGTGGTGCATGTGTGTTGTGTGGTGCCTTTTGTGTGTATGTGCCTTTGTGTGTGTGTTGTGCCTTTTGTTTGTGTGTGTGTGGTGTGTGTGTGTATGTGTATGCGTGTGTGCGTATATGTGTGTGCGCGCATGCACGCACGCATGCATGTGCATGTGTATGTGTGTGCGTGTATGTACACATCCATGTCTATACGTATACTTGTGCTCGTGCATGCAGGCAGGCATACTTGAATGTTTATTTTACACACAGCGTGGAAGACAGACACAGAAACAGAAGCATAAAGAAACAGACAGAGATGTTCTTTTTACCCTTGTCTCTCTCTCAAAGCTAAGGTAAACCCTCAGCCCACCCCCCACCCCCACCCCCCCACTGGCTGTGTCAACACTCAGGTGCTCTCCAAACAAATGTAAGCACGGGGCTACAGCTCTCTGTCCCCTGTTTGGTTTTCCCCTCCACATTCACATCCTGACTTGCTCAAAAATTAACTCTCCTCCGTTGAAAACTGAGAGTAAAACAATCTGCATAAAAAAATAAGGAGCAAGGAAACTGTTTAAAGAGGGCAAGGATAATAGACTGCAAAGATATAGAGAGCAGGGTAAACATTCGTGTTGTTAGTTAAAAGAGGGGGGGGGGGTTGCTGAGATTTGCTCTGAGCTTTGTTCGCTGTCTAGATCTTGGTAGTATCCCTGCTTAAAACACTCATTCCTGCTGTCTGGCAATCAGACAGTGATTATTTAACTCCTGTTCCGCTTTTCGTAAGAGTAGGCCATTGTGTGCTAGTGGGAACAGATTACAAGATTTACAAAACTGCATGCACATGGGACTAAATTTATTTAAAAAAGCATATGAGTGCATTATTCCATTATCCTCCATATAAAAGACTTTTTTAATGTACATATTTGAAAACCTTTTTCCTTTTTCACCGAGTTTTAGGATCATTTCTGCTAGCTAAGGAGGGGGAATAGCTCAGTGGTCAGAGCGCTCACTTTCCCCAAGTCAAAGTCTAGCAGCATCGAGCATGGTTATCAGATGGATGGGTGACCGTTTGCGCGATTTGGCTTCAGTACAGTCCCCCCCAGTTCACCCAATTGTAAATGGGTACCTGCCTCTTTAGGGTCAGGGAAGGTAAAGCAGCAAACGAGTGAGAGGAGATGGACGCCGCCCTCAACATGCTGGCCCCCTAGAGAAGCTGAGGTCTCTGATGCCTCGCTCCCTTACGACCACATAGGTTATGGGACACTTTACCTTACTTTACCTTTACCTTTGCTGGCTGCTTTCATACACCCAACCGTGCACCCCACTACCAACCATCTCTACCCCTCCCTCAACACTTTATGTTAACATGGAACTGTCTGATTGTTTGGAATAGGTCACAAAACTTTGGTCGGAAAGTTCTAAGCATAGTTATGTATACATAATGTACTCTTGGCATTTTTAAAACAATATCATAGCATTGTTCTGCAAAGTTTGACTTTGGCCTTTCACAAAACAGACAAACGTGAAAGTTTAAAAGGACAAGCAGAAGGTTATTGGAAGAATGCTGGTATTGTTGTCAGTTTTTGTTGTTGGGAGAGGGGTTGGTTTAAGGGTTTTTTTTGAAGGGTAGGAGTTTGTTGTTGTTTTTTAGGGGGAATTGGTGTGAGTGGGGGGGTTTGTTCTTTTGATTTGGCTTATTAAATAGACTCCAGTGTGTGAAATCGTTTTTGTCTTATTTTAAAAACTATATTCTATGTTCGACGTCTGTCTTATCAGTCTGTCTGTTCATCTGGCTGGACTTTAGAGAGCAGTCTGTTTGCCTATTTGTCTGTCTGTCTTTAGTATGTCTGTCTCTGTCTGTCTGTCTGTCTGTTTGTCTTCTCTCTGTCTGTCTGTCTGTCTGCTCTCTCTCTCTCTCTCTCCTCTCTCTCTCTCTCTCTCTCTCTCTCTCTCTTCTCTCATCTCTCTCTCTCTCTCTCTCTCTCTCTCTCTCTCTTCTCTCTCTCTTCCTCTCTCTCTCTCCTCTCTCTCTCTCTCTCTCTCTCTCTCTTCTGGGTGGGACTATAAGAGATAAAGAAAGATATGATATTTATAGATCGTTTAAAACTATTTTTGCAAAAGAGCAGTATTTGAACTCCATAGATGTCTATTGTTTCCGTGTAGCAATTACGCAAGCAAGGTTTAACGTTTTACCTCTTAATAATAATGTGTATAGATACAGTGATAATATTCAAGACAGATTGTGTCCATTTTGTAAAACGAAAATTGAAAATGAAGCCCACTTTCTACTAGAATGTTGCATGTACACAAGCTTGAGGGAAAAGTTTTTAAGCAATTGTATAAATGTACCATTACCAGATCTGCTCAGAGTAGCAAATGATGAGTACATGCATGGTTTGTCCAGATATATCTTTCATTCTATTAACAAAAGGAAAACAATGTTGTCTCAGGCAGTTTATTGAATTCACTGTTAATTTTTTTATTATTCAAATTATCATGAATTTTCCAAACAATAGTCTTTATGTGATTAGGTATGGTTGTTTGAGATTTGTAATCAGGGAAAAGTGTAAATGTTGTGTTTTTCTTTTCTTTTCTTTTTTCATCAGTGATTAAATCATTCTTATTTGTGGCATTTGCTTATTAATGTATGGAAGAACGTATTGGTTACACCCAAGTCCAGCCATGTATTGTGGTGCAAGTGGCCAATGTTACATTGATATCATTTCAGTGTTCAGTGTTCTCCTCTCTCTCTCTCTCTCTCTCTCTCTCTCTCACTCTCTCTCTCTCTCTCTCTCTCTCCTCTCTCTCTCTCTCTCTCTCTCTCTCTCTCTCTCTCTCTCTCTCTCTCTCTCTCTCTCTCTCTTCTCTTCTCTTAATCTCTCTCTGTACTGCATGCAGTTTTCTTTGCGTAACTTGCACTAAAAAAAACCAAACTTGATCATAACTTTTTTCTTTACTTGTTTGTTCTTCTTTGCCTCTTCCCTTTTTCCCCCATCTGACCCGTTTTCTTTCCTTTTTTCTCCTTGCCGTGTTCTACTGTTCTGCCCCTGTCAGAACCCTCGTCTGTCTGCTACAGCACTGGACCTGTGTTATCTGCAGATGCTCGGAACATAGTGTCTTATTAGTTATTTTATTTTTCATTTATTTATTTTTATATCGAGGATAATGGAATAAGCATTCGTGTGCTTTTTTACATCCAGTCCCCGTGTGTATGCAGTTTTGTAAAAATTGTCATCTGTTCCCACCGGCACACGATGGCCTACTCTTGCGAAAAGGCCCGAAACAGGATTTAAGTGTGCGCAAGATGTTCTTGCGTGCGTTCGCACACACGGGGCCTCGGTTTATAGTCTCATCCGAAGGACTTTTGGGGAGAGTGGAGTCAGCATTTGATGTTAACTCCAGGGGAAAAATCCCCTCGACTGGGAATCGAACTCAGGTCGTCAAATTGCCAGCGCAATGTTCTGACTACTAGGCTATCCCGTCCCCCTAATTGTCTTGCAAGTGTCAGACTCTGTCACGACACTGGAGAGGAGAGATGTCTGCATCTGGCCCAGGCCAGTCAGCTATTCAAATCAGCTTAGTGCCATGGCCTACACTAAAATTAATATTGTCATGCTGTAAAATGTTGTGTTGAGTTTGCCTTCAGCCATGACAAGCTCTTTACATAACAACCTGCACTCTCCGTTAATTAAGGAGAAAAAATTATCTGAAGTCTGAGTATGTCTGCCTACATGGCGAGATACTTGAAAACAATCCTACATGCAAAGTTCTCATCAGTTTATAGTTTTGTTTCACAGTGATTCTTAAGATGGGATGAAGGAGTCAAGGGTCATATTTTGGGTGACCCCCAGGATGTTAAGCTGGGGAACGCTGGGGATGGTTCTGACAAATCAACAAGCCAGTAAACAACAGTAGCCTGGATTTTAGACAGAGAAATCTGCTGTGACATCAAGTGGTATAAAAATAAACACATCTTAAAACGGATGAAGTGTGACAGTGTGGTACCAGTCTTCCTAATGAGCCCACAGCACGCCCACTCTGGGTAGAAGCCTACCAGTGTCTCCCCCCCCCCCAAAAAAAACAAAACAAAAAAAACCTATAACTCATGGGATTGGAACCCGCAACCTTCCAGTCGGTAACCCTAGGTGCTAACCACTGTGCCATGGTGGCTGACTGTATTGAATTTATGTATGAAATAATAAAGTACTTAAATTTGAATTGATTTGAACTCGTCCATCGAAGTTTATGATTCGTGAAGCACGTGGGGAAAAAACGTGTTCACCCATAGAAGGTGCTGACATTTTAGGCCTGCGCACTTCACTGTTGAGTTGACAGACTGATTCAAAGTAAATCGCTCCACAACAAGACAAGACGTGCTGTTGCTGCTCTCTACGATTTTTGAGGTAAGGCCTCAGGTAGGTGTCCATGTTACGACTTCGTTTAGGTTTTTGAAATCATTTTTAAAAAATGATTATTCAAAATCAAAGTATATGCAAAAGAATTGTGAGGATTTTTTTTCTGTACAAGGGTTAAAATGAAGTTGCCAAATTATGATAGCTCAAAATGTCCGTGTGCTTCCTCCACTCCTGTAACTAGATTTCTGCTTTAACTCCTTTAGGATATGTTGCCACGGGGAACTGAATTCTGGGCCTTGTCCCTGTTATAACCACGAAGTTATTCCACCCTCCCCTTCCTTCTTGGACTTAAAAAAAAAATAATTTGACACCCTTCCCTCACAAATCTGCCTTATAGCTATAGCCTACAGAAAAACTAGTATCCAGACAGTGGTTTTAGTTTTTCATATATTTATTTCAGCCAGTGCAAAGTTGTATGACTATTTCCTGTTAAATATTTGGTGTGTTCAATGATCAGCAAGTGTGAGGCTTTGTACCATCACCCCCTCCCTCCCCCTTCCTAAGTTTTACAGTGTCCAGAAAAGAGATTGCCTAGATAAAGGCTATGGTCCGTGAAAAATAAAGAGACGCGTTAAATCGGAAATCTTTCCTTATGCCTACGAACGTTCACTTTATAAAAAAAAAAAAAATCTACCTTGAAACTGTGAAACATAGGGTGGGTGTGGGTGGTGTGTAATTTTCTTCATCTACTGAGTAGTTATCCCCATCATTCTCCCCCCCCCCTCCTCCTTGGTGCTGATGTTAACGGGGTTTTTTGTTGTTGTTTTTTAATTTTATATCGAGGATAATAGCATAAGCACTCGTGTGTTTGTTTACATCCAATCCCGTGTGTATGCAGTTTTGTAAATCTTGTCATCTGTTCCAACCGGCACACAATGGCCTACTCTTACGAAAAGCGGAACAGGATTTAACGTTAGCGCAAGATGTTCTGCGATGTTCTGCGTGCGTTCTTACACGGGCCTCGGTTTATAGTCTCATCCGAGTGTGTGTGTGTGTGTTGTGTGTGTGTGCGTGTGCGTGCGTGCGTGCATGCGTGCGTGCGTGCGTGTGTGTGTGTTTTTGTGTGTGTGCGCGCAAAATGTTCTGCGTGTATTTATTTTATTTATCTGTTCTTTTATATCGATAGTGGAATAAGCACTCGTGTGCTTTTTTTACATCCATTCCCTATGTGTTTGCGGTTTTGTAAGCTGTTCCCACCGGCACACAGTGGCCTACTCTTTCGAAAAGCTGAATATTGGCTGGGGGAAAGCGAGCACTCTAACCACTGAGCTATCCCGTCCCCATGCTTAGCTACCTTTTTGCCAATTAGTCGTTAACAAAAAATCTGGATGCAAATTGAAAGATTAAAGTTAAAATTGTGTGTGTTGATCAGATTGTGGCCAGCAGCCGTGAACCTCCTGATCAGAGAAGGCCAGATGAAAAGCATTAGTACAGGGGGTCAGTGCCCGTGGACTGATTATGTGATAGCATCACACAATTTTTCTCTTTGGTAGACTCTTCAACAGAGCTCTGTGTAAAGCCACTTTTTTAACAGCCATTTAATTAATAGTCCTGTGATCGAAACTTTTGTTCGTTTGTCTTTGTCTTTGGAGTGAGGTTATTCTACAATCCTAGTGCTATTACTAATCGTTCTGAAATTGAAATTTAGGTTCATTTGTCTTCGTTTTTGGAGTGCGGATATTCTACAGTCCAGTGCTTAATTTCCAAGGCCTTTTTCCAGAGGATTCATGGATGAGCAAAAGAGCCGATGACGTTTGAGGGAATTAGTCAGGATATTGCAAATAGGATTGTGAGCACTTCCATGATCGCAGAAACGGTAGATATTCCGGGTATGATTCAAAACGGAAATAGTTCAGAGGAAAGCTTTTTATTTATTTATTTATTTTATTTATTTATTTATTCTTTTATTTATTTATTCTT
>CM060335.1:50455998-50468498 GCA_030674155.1 Stramonita haemastoma
CCCAAAATGAATATAGAATAATAGAAAATGATATCCAAAAAACGAAAAGAATAAATATGTAGGTAAAACGCAAGACGGCCTAACCAAAATAATTTGGTTGTGTTAGGGAGAAAGAAGTGAAAGATTCGATATTGATTAGGGTTTTTTGCTTCATGAAAATTGTCCCCTTTTTTGCATTTGACCAGCCTTTGTACTGTTTGTGTATTTCTGCAACTTCATTTCAAAGGTGTGCATTTTGAAATTTTACTGTAGCAAATGTAAAATAATGCATTCTAGATTGCTAAGATAACGCATTGTGACACATGTTGCCGTTTATATTTTTTTCAGTCTTTGTTGTTTTTACCTGTGTGCTATCATGAAACCTAGGTTGTGTAAAACTACAAAATGGTTTTTCAATTGCGTGTTTTTTTTGTGTTACTGGTCGATCGTAAACTGTTTGCCAGAAAGTTATGTGAAGCAATTGGTTGTGTTATACACTGTTACTTTAAATGATTTTCTTTGCGTTTTTAGAAAGAAAAAAAAAAACGTGCATTTCAGCACGAAATACTTGAGGAGAGCTAGTCTTAAATTGGAAGTATTTGCTTATTCGGCATTTATTTTGTCAGTCACATCTTTTTTTTTTTAATTTTATATTGAAACAGTTGGCACAGTGTTCTTGGATTTTTTACTCAAATCTGATATTCCTTTTGTTTTTCATATATTAAATATGACGTATTGAGTGTAAAATGATATTTATTGCTAATGTTCTGTTTTCCTCATTGCAGATAGTAGAGTTAGTGTGTTCACTGTTGTGTTACCCATAGTGCCTATAGCTCATTATGCCAAATTTTCCTGCCATAATTGTCAGTTTGTAGTGACTTTAGGGTTTTGCTCATGAAACATTTGCCCGTCTTGGGTTTTTCTTATTCCCCAACTGTAAAAGACATACCTTTGTTGTGTGACTTCTATCTCATTTCTGGAATGCTTGACTTCACTTTTTTTATAGTGTGCATAAAGAGCAACATGAATGATAAAGTCAAAAACACTTTAATCATCCCTGAAGGGCAATTACAATACTGAAAGGCATATTGATACGGTTAAGTATGACCCGATAAAACTTTGTTTTAGAACTGTGCAAATCATATTATGTCCTTTCTTGAAAATTTTGAATTTACGTTTTCAGTATTTTTTAAAATTACATTTGATGTTGCATTATTCATTTGAGAGGCTTCAAACTTATGTTTTTTTCTTAAATGAATATGATTTTTTTAAATTTAAATTATTCTTTTATTTCGAGGATAATGGAATAAGTACTCATATTGTTGTTGTTGTTTTTACATCCATCCCCAATGTGTATGCAGCTTTGTACCTTTTGTCATCTGTTCCCACCGGCACACAATGGCCTATTTTTTAAAATTTATTTATGAACAGGATAGGGTATAAGTGTATGTAAACACGTGTACATTCTGCAAATTCAAAAGGAGAAAACCAAACCACTGATCTGATGACTAGACTGGAGATAACTTTTTCACGCAGTTTCTTACCCAGTTCAATAGTTACAGTATAAACGGTTTTTGAATTTATTTTATTACTTTTATTTATGGGGCTATTAGCACTATGATATTTATATTACTTTGGTTAGTGGTTAAGGCCTTTTTTTGTTTTTTTCTTTTTTGTTGTTTTGTTTTTTGTCTTAGTTCGTATGTGTAGGAATTTTTATTTATTAATATAATCATAAATCATGGCTATAATTCTGTTTGCTGTTTGTGTCTTCCCCCTTCCCCCTTGATACCCCCTCCCCATCCGTTCCCAATCCCCACCCCCTCCCCGTTTTTGTTTTTATTTTGTTTGGTTGTTTTTTTTTGTTTTTTTTTGTTTGCTTGTATGGTTGTTAGTTTATTTCCTCTAAGTGGTGATGAGTATTATCATATGGTATTGTTGCGTTTGTTGTTTTTTTCTTTTCTTCCTTCTAATATATAAAGTATGAACTGAAGTATGGAGATATTGTAATCTGACATAAATTGCTTATTGACATTTCATAGATTCTTTCTTTTAAGTCTTAAAAATGGTTTTGGTGACATTGTAACTGATATATTATAAGCTGTTTGTTTGACACTATATAATTTTTTTGAAAACTTTGAATGTGTGCATGCGTGTACGTGCATACGTGCTGAGTGGACGAACGCGCGAACCGTGTGTGTGTGTGTGTGTGTGTGTGTGTGTGTGTGTGTGTGTGTGTGTGTGTGTGTGTGTGTGTGTGTGTGTGAGATTTTTGAGAGTTTTTTTGTTTTTTGTTATTGTTGTTGCTTGTATTATCTATAGGACATATCTTATTTTTAAGGCTGTTGAAATCATGTTAGCTAATTAATATTAGTGAAATGTTTGTTGGGTTTTTTGTTTGTTTTTCCACTTTTTTTAGTTTTGTAGGGTTTTTTTTCGCTTTGTTTTTTGTTGTTTTTTTGTTTGTTTGTTTTGTATTTGTTGTTTTCTTTAGATGGCTTGATGAAAAAAAGCAAATCGATGCTTATTCAATGTACCATCTGGAAATAAAAATGTGATTTGATATTCTTCCGAAAAGCGGAACGGATTTTAACGTATGCGCAAGATGTTCCACGTGTGTTCGCACATGTGACCTTGGTATTTAGTCTGGAAAGGACTTTTGACGGGGGATGCATTTAAGTACATGTTAATTCAGTTGTCATTTGGGATTCGTGATATTTCTCTGCTTCATCTGGGCTGTGTTACTGGTGCAGTTGCATGAAGAGATTTTAAAGAAAGCCAGCATTTCACCTTCAACTTGATAGTGTTTATATGTCATAGCTTGTTTGCCTGTATCGTTTCTTTAGTATAAAAACCATAAGGACATGGTATATGTCGCAACGTGTTCTCCATATATGAAATTTTTATACAAAAGATTTGCATAGTGTCTGGTATATTTGTTTGTTATGCAGTTAATGCACCTTACTTTGCTGGCACCTTACCGTGTTTCCAATTATTCCTGGGTCCAAATTTTTTTGTTTGGATTGTTTTACTGTATTTTTGAAGTTTACAAAATTACATTTACATTTGAAGTTTACGAAAATTATTTTTACTCCCATGAAAGGGGGAATCTGAAAATCCAATAGGCGTGTAATACGTCTTGTAGGTTTTTTTTGTTGTGGTTTTGCTTTTCGGTTGCAAGTGTTATCAGAAGTTTCCTTGCTGTGTTGCCCGGAACCCAAACAAGCTTCTTGTAGAATCCCACCTGGAAATGTAAGAAGGTGTGGATAATTTTTGGGACACCTGGATTTAATTACCTGTATCCCTTTTGATAAAGTCCAAATATTGCTTCTCAGATAACAAGTGTTGCTTTATAGAATCGACAAAAAATGTTACTGTGTGTAATCAGTCTTGCTTCCATTTTGCTGTATTCTATCTTTTACAAAATGGATAAATGTCTAAAGTTTAGGATTTAAATGGTGAGCACACACCACTGACACTTCACTACCCAACTGAATCTGTCCTGAGAAAAACTGTTATGTCAGAGAATTGGAACGAACATGTCTTTGTGATTCGAGTTTTAAAAGTGCCATTCCGAAGCTATCAAAAGTCAGTTGGTCGGTTATAGTCACTGCTGGTCAGAGCATTGGGAAAAGCCTACCTCCCCCTTCAGCTCCAAAGAAGAAAAGCTGGAGTTAGGGTTGGGCAGCCGGCTCGCAGCTGAAATTATTGTTAATGTTGTTTGCCTTATTGTAATTTATATTATATTGGAAGCTGGTTGCAAATTGTTTTTAACTCCAATGCAGCTTATATAATTATAATAGAAGGGAAAGGAAGCTTCAGACTGATTATGAAAACATTGTCAGCATGTGGTGAAATGATACATCTCGGTGCAAAAATGATGACCAAAATGAAAAATATAAAGCTTTTGCCAAAGTGTTTGTTCAGAATTTCATGCATGAATGAATGCGTGTTTATAAACGGTGTGCACAAGATCTCTGATATGTATACACCCTTTATATGCACTGCGCTCTGTCTCTCTGTCTCTCTGTCTTTGTCTCTGTGTCTCTGTGTGTCTGTCTGTCTGCCTGTCTGCCTGTCTGCCTGCCTGCCTGCCTGCCTGCCTGCCTGCCTGCCTGCCTGCCTGCCTGTCTGTCTGTCTGTCTGTCTGTCTGTCTGTCTCTCTCTCTCTCTCTCTCTCTCTCTCTCTCTCTCTCTCTCTCTCTCTCTCTCTTTCTCTTTCTCTCTCTCTCTCTCTCTCTCTCTCTCTCTCTCCCTCTCCCTCTCCCTCCCTCTCCTGTATGCATACACACTTTACTAGCATCTTTTGATAATGTGTCGCGCTGTTTTTGTGGCGACACCACAGCCCCGAAGAGGACAATCTGACTTGAAGTCTGTCGGAACAAAATCGCGAACAGTGTACGCAACAGATACTCTTACACACAATATTTGATATCAATGATAATATATATGATGCACGACATCGTGCAGGGTTGTCACCACACGAACACACACAAAAACACCAGCGTACACATGCATGCACGTGTGCATACACTCCCCAAGAATACGGTGTATCCTATCGAGAAGATCTGACAAAAGGCCATTTAGATTTCCATCTCACCTCGACTTTTGTGCAGTAAAGGAGCCCACGACACCATGACATGCTCTTCTGTTTGCATACACACTTTAAAAGCATCTTTGATAATGATGGTGCTGTTCTTGTGGCGATACCACAGCCCCGAAGAGGGCAACCTGGCTTGAACATAAAAAGTCTGTCGGAACAAAAGCGCGTACAGTGTACGCAACAACAGTTAGTCTTACACATGTATAATATTAATCATAAAAGGTAAAAAAGGTAAAGGTGTCCCGTAACCTAGGCGGTCGTAGGGGAGCGAGGCGTCAGAGACCTCAGCTTCTCTAGGGGCCAGTATATTGAGGGCGGCGCCCATCTCCTCTCCCTCGCTGCTTTACCTTCCCTGACTTTTGATAATAATATACATTATGATGCACCACAGCACAGTGCAGGGTCGTCGCCACACGAACACACAAACATACACACATACAAACACGAACGGGCGCACGCGTGCGCGCATACACACACTCCCAAGAATAAGGGCATATAGAGAAGATCTGACAAAAGGCCAGTTGGAGTCCCGTTCTGATCCAACTTTTGCGCAGTAACGAGCCCACGGCACCATGACAGGGCTCTACTGTATGCATACACACTTTACTAACATCTTTGTTAATGGTGGCGCTCTTCTTGTGGCGACACCACAACGCGGAGGAGTGACATGGCTTGAATATATAGCAAGTCTGTCGGAACAAAAGCACGTACAGTGTACGCAACAACACACAGCCTTATACATATTTAGTATTAATGATGATATACAATATGATGCATCACAGCACGGTTCTGGGTCGTCGCCACACGCACACACACAAAAATACGCAAATACAAACACGTGCGTGTGTGTGTGTGTGTGTGGTGTGTGTGCGCGCGCACGCGCACGCACGCACGCACGCGTGCATATGCGTACGTGTTCATGCATTCATGTTTGTATATGTGTGTAATTCACACATTGAGAGTGAGACACAGACAAACAGACAGAAAAAGACAGAGACAGACTTCTTTACGTGGTCTCTGCCTCAAAGCTAAGGCAACCCTCAGCCTGCCCTCCCCCCCCCCCCCCCCCCCCCCACTGGCTGTGTCAACACTCAGGTGCTCTCCAAACAAATGTAGAGCACTGGGCTATAGCTCTCTGTCCCCTGTTTGTTTCCCCTCCACATTCACATCCTGACTTGCTCAAAATATTAACTCCTTCGGATGAAACTATAAACCGAGGCCCGTGTGCGAACGCACGCAGAACATCTTGCGCACACGTACGTTAAATCCTGTTCCGCTTTTCGTAAGAGTAGGCCATTGTATGCCGGTGGGAACAGATGACAAGATTGACAAAACTGCTTACACACGGAGACTAGATGTAAAAACAAAAGCACGTGAGTGCTTATTCCATTATCCTCGATATAAAAGAATAATTAAACAAACAAACAAACAAATAAATAAATAAATAAATAAAACCTCTCCTCCATTTCATGCTGAGAAAAAAAGTAATCTACATGAAACACAAGAAGCAGGAAAATTGTTTTAAAGATGGTTAAGATGGTGACGGATAGCTCAGTGGTCAGAGTGCTCGCTTTCCCCAAGTTCAGGTAAAGCAGCATTGTGATTGGCTACCAAGTGGATAGATGACCGTTTGCTGCGCGCCTAGGCTTCAGTACAGTCTCCTCAGTTCACCCAGCTGTCAATGGGTACCTGCCCTCTTTAGGGTCAGAGAAGGTAAAGCAGCGAGGGCGCCACCCTGAATATGCTGGTACATAGAAAAGTTGAGGTCTCTGACGTCTGACTCTCCTACAACCACATAGGTTCAATGACGCCTTTACCTTTATCTTTTAAAGATTGTGAACTGGAAACAGGAAAATGGGACGGGATAGCCTAGTGGTCAGAACATTGCGCTGGCAATTTGACGACCCGGGTTCGATTCCCATTGGAGGGGATTTTTCCCCTGGAGTTAACATCTGTGCTGACTCCACTCTCCCCAAAAGTCTTTCGGATGAGACTGTAAACCAAGGCCCGTGTGCGAACGCACGCAGAACATCTTGCGCACAAGTTAAATCCTGTTCCGCTTTTCGTAAGAGTAGGCCATCGTGTGCCGGTGGGAACATATGACAATATTTACACAGCTGCATACACACGGGGAATTGATGAAAAAAGCACATGATTGCTTATCCCATTATCTTCGATATAAAAGAATAAAATAACTAAAATAAAAAATAAATAAATAAGTAGGATGTGAAAAGCAGCGTTCACTAAAGTTTTTAAGCTGTTAATTCTGATTTTTACCATTAATTGTTTTACTCTGCATACTTCACTAGTCTGCTACTAAAAAATAAAAAACAATAAATGTTAAAAGAACACTGGTGTCTTGTTTAGGCATCATCACCGAAGTCAGAATGCGGCTGCCTAAATGACTAAAGGATCCCATGCACAAGATCTCATTATTGACGAATCTTTAAGCTAGAACTGAGGGACAAAAAAATAGAAAGAGAAAGTTGAGTATAATCTGACAGTGAGAATGAGCTTTCGGTCACACCTACCTGTTTGTAAACTTGACAACGTTAGTTTTCTTTCTCCTTCAATTTCCGCAATCATGTTTGGTTGCTGCCACCACACTTCTATCCCCACCTCCCACCCCCTCCACCCCCACCCTAGCTCTACCCTCCCTCACTATTCATTATATCGTGGAACCTTTGTATCAAATGGCCATGACATTTCACAGCTGAAATTTCCAAATATTAGTTTCTTTAGCGTAGTTGTCACAATCTGGTAATATTGTATACTAGGTAGATGACCTGCCCTTTTCATCAGCAAGCAAAGCAGAAAATGTTAAAGGACAAATAAACAATTTAGTTGTAGGAAAATCTGATACCCGTGCCTGTTTTTTGGTCCTTTTGATTGGGCTAATTTGATAGACTTCAGCGTGTGAATATCATTTCTTGGTTGTCATTTAATTCCATTTCATAACGTACTGTACTTTGTTTGTCTGTCTATCTGTCTGTATTTCTTTCTGCCTGCCTGCCTGCCTACCTGCCTGCCTGCCTGCCTGCCTGCCTGTCTGTCTGTCTTTTGGTCTGCTTATTTCTATGTCTGTCTGTCTGTCTACCTCTCTGTCTGTTTGTCTGTTTTGTGTTGATTAAGTCGAACGTCTTCCTGTAATCAAGACAAAGATCTAACCAAATTTTATTCCTTTTTTTTAATTGTTCTTTTTCTTCTCTGTTTATGTTATATTTATTTATTTCATTTTTTCTTTTTATCGAGGATAATGGAATAAGCACTCATATGCTTTTTTACATCTAGTCCCCGTGTGTTTGCAGTTTTGTCAGTCTTGTCATCTGTTCCCACCGGCACACGATGGCCTACTCTTACGAAAAACGGAACAGGATTTAAGGTGCGCGCAAGATGTTCTGCATGCGTTCGCACACGGGGCCTCGGTTTATAGTCTCATCCGAAGGACTTTTGGGGGGGAGTGGAGTCAGCACTGATGTTAACTCATGTTCATGGAATGTGACCCTAGGATTCTACCAGATAGGTTAGCTAAGCCAGCTGAGTCTCTTTTACCTTTCTGTAGCTTCTACACAGACATTTATACTCAGCCCTCTTTCGGCAGCACGCTCCAAGAGTTCAGTCGTAATTTTCACTTGCCATTCTGTTATCACCAACTTCGTTTATAAACCCTGATTTTTTTTTTTACTTGTTTGTTTTTGCTGTTATTGCTGCTGTTGCTGTTGCTCCTGTTGCTGTTGCTGCTGCTGCTCTTGTTGCTGCTGCTGTTGGTGCTAATGCTGCTGATGCTGCTTTCTTGTTTTTTAACCCTTTTTTTATAGGCATCTTTGAAAACCCTAATTAAGACAAGTTTGTTGTTTACTGCCATGACTTCTTGTGAAGTGACAGGGAGGGGAGTGAACTCTGTGTAAACATCCAATGTCAGGGTGACCCTGAGTCCTGCTGGCTGCCTCTGTCAACAGTTAACAGCCAATGACAGCTAATATTAGTGCACGGTGAAGGGGGGGGGTGGAAAGGGGGGGGTACAGGACTGAGAGGGGTGGGGTGGGGAACGGGGGGGAGGGGCTGAATGTGAGGAGGGGAAGGGATGGGGGAGTGTAGTGGATGACACATCAGGGGCAAAGAGAAAAGTGCAGTTGTTGACTATTGCTTCAAAGGTGATGAAAATGCACGATTTTTTTTTCAGGGGGGGTGGGGGGGGTTGATGTTGTCTGCTTGATTATTTTTTGGGGAGGTCCATTTTGTTTTGTTTTATTTGTTTTGGGGTGAGGGGTTTTTTTTAGTTGTGGGAAGGTGTTGGTGCTTTGTTGTTGTTGCTTTTGGTTTTGTTTGGGGGTTTTATGGGGGGGGGGAGCGTCTGCTTTTTTTCTTCATGTCTGATTGGAACAAATAGTGTCTGGAATAAAGAAGACATAAAGAAGAGAGAGAGGGAGAGAGAGAGAGTGTGTGTGTGTGTGCGTGCGTGTGTGCGTGTGTTAGTGTGTGTGTGTGTGTGTTTGTGTGTGTGTGTGTGAATGTGTGTGTGTGTGTGTGTGTTGTGTGTGTGCCCTAGCACACGCACGCGCACATAAGTGTGCATGTGCGTATATACGTGCACACGTCCACGTGACGTGTGAGCATAATATGTGCATTTCTGCAAGCTGGGGCATGAGCACGCGCGTGCGCGCTCGCGCGCGCGTGTATGTGTGTGTGTGTGTGTGTGTGTGTGTGTGTGTGTGTGTGTGTGTGTGTGTGTGTGTGTGTGTGTGTGTGTGTGTGTGTACTTGACACGCAGTGTACAAAATAGTCAAACAGAGACAGAGGAAGAAAGACTGAGGATCTTTTACGTGCTCTCTGCCTCGAAGCTGAAGTAAACCTCCCCTCCCCTCCCCCCCCCCCCCCCCCCCCCCCCACTGGCTGTGTCAACACTCAGGTGCTCTCCAAACAAATGTACAGCACTGGGCTACAGCTCTCTGTCCCCTGTTTGGTTTTCCCCTCCACATTCACATCCTGACTTGCTCAAAATATTAACTCGCCTCCATTGAAAACTGAGAGAGAATAGTGTTTTTTTTTCTTTTATATCGAGGATAATGGGATAAGCACTCATGTGCCTTTTTTCAGCCAGTCCCTGTGTGTATACAGTAGTGTAAATATTGTCATATGTTCCCACCCGTACACAATGGCCTACTCTTACAAAAAGCAGAACAGGATTTAACGTGTGCGCAAGATGTTCTGCACGCGTTTGCATACGGGGCCTCGGTTTACAGTCTCATCCGAAAGACTTTTTGCGAGAGTGGAGTCAGCACTGATGTTAACTCCAGAGGAAAAATCCCCTCCTACGGGAATCGAACTCGGGTCGTCAAATTGCCAGCGCAGTGTTCTGACCTCTTGGCTATCCCGTCCCCAAGAAGCAAGAAAGCTGTTTTAAAGATGGCTTGGATGGTAAGTTGGGAATAGAGACAGAGGGGGAGGAGGGGTTTTTAAAAAAAGTTGTTTCGAGAGGCTTATGTGCTGGATGCTCTAGTTTTTCAGTTTTGCTGTGACTAAGGAAAATACTGCTTGGCTCATTGATATTTTTATGCTTGACAATTTTTTTTTCTCCTAGAATTTTTGCAACCATTTTCGTCCTCTACAACTAACTACAAAACGAATGTAACTTGTTATCAAACATTGATCAGAATGTAAAGCATGTATTCTATTGGTGGTGTTTTTTTTTTAAAAAAACAAAATAATTATCGTAATTATGAACTATGGAACTTACCTGCCCTTTCACAGAACAGAAAAAAGTGAAAGTATACAAGGACAAGTAGAAAGTTTCTTTTCCAAGAGACTTGGTCCTTTCGTTAGTTTTGTAATTTGGCTATTTTCATAAGAACCCTGTGTGTCAATATCTCGTTTCAGCTTCTTTTTTTTTTGTTTGAAAATTCAATTTCATGTTTGATTTTCTGTTTCTCTATCCAGCTGGGTTTTTTGTGTGTCTGACAGGTCTCAAGACAGCAATATGTCAGTTTGTCTGTATGTCTTCTTCTTCGCAATTCTTCGCAATTCTTCTTCTTTTTTTTTTTTTTCTTTTTTTTCTTCTTCTTCTTCTTCTTCTTCTTTCTTCTTCTTCTTCTTCTTCTTCTTCTTCTTCTTCTTCTTTCTTTTTCGTCTTCTTCTTCGTCTTCTTCTTCTTCTTCTTCTTCGCAATTCTTCGCAATTCTTTGCAATTCTTTGCAATTCTTCTTCTTCTTCTTCTTCTTCTTCTTCTTCTTCTTCTTCTTCTTCTTCTTCTTCTTCTTCTTCTTCTTCTTCTTCTTCGCAATTCTTCGCAATTCTTCGCAATTCTTCTTCTTCGCAATTCTTCTTCTTCTTGTTTCTTCTTCTTCTTCTTCTTCTTCTTCTTCTTCTTTTTTTTTTTTTTCTCTGTCTGTCTGTCTGTCTGTCTGTCTGTCTGTCTGTCTGTCTCTCTGTCTGTCTGTCTGTCTGTCTGTCTGTCTGTCTGTCTGTCTGTCTGTCTGTGTCTGTGCGTGTAGTTGTGTGTGTCTGTGTGCGCACATATGTGTGCTTGCGTGCGTGCATACGCACATGCGCACGCGTGCGAGTACATATCGTGTGTGTGTGTTTGTGTGTGTGTGTGTTGTGTATGTGATGTGTGTGTGTGTGTGTGTGTGTGTGTGTGTGTGTGTGTGTGTGTGTGTGTGTGTGTGTAAGAGCGAGCGCTGTTTGTATTTAAGGGGAGGTGGGACGACGGTCTCTCTCTCTCTCTCTCTCTCTCTCTCTCTCTCTCTCTCTCTCCTCTCTCTCTCTCTCTCTCTCTCTCTCTCTCTCTCTCTCTCTCTCTCTCTCTCTCTCTCTCTCTCTATATATATATATATATATGTATATTTTTGTGGCCTATGTATGTATGTATGTATGTATATGTATATATGTTGGCCTATGTATGCACGTGTATGCATAATTATTTGTGTGGCCTATGTATGTATGGGTATGTATGTATATTTGTGTTGCAGGAAGTAGAGTGTGCCTGCTCGCATATTATCCAGAAGTGTACAATATGCTCTATATGGCAACGTTCTGGTGGCTCCTGCGACGGTACTGGAACCATTCGTATCGGACATTGCCTTTCCAATGGAACATTCCAGTGCCATGGAATGGGGGGGGGGTCTGCTGCATGGATAACAGTTTGCCTTCCATACTTACTTACCCACGCTTTGCGCTCTAAAGACTAGAGCGCAACTGCATAGTCTTCCGAGACTGATGGGTGCCTACTACTACTACTACAATTTGCAAGGAAGGCTGTCTAGGTAACGCGTGTCCTATTTATGCACGCACGTGAAAGCAGGCACATTGGCTATTAAACCATCCTTCTATTATTATTCTTCATGACCTGTCTCTAAAATGTCCATTTCCCCCAAGAAAACAGACAGCAGCAATGGCAGAAGGAAGGTGGCAGGATGGTTAAGACGTTCGCCTGCCAACAAGTAAACCGTGAGGTTCTGGGTTTGATTCCCAGTCATGCCCTTTCTTTCCAGTTTGACGAAAAAAAATCGAACTGAATGTCAAAGTCATTCGGATGAGACTATAAACCGAGGCCCTGTGTGCGAACGCACGCAGAATATCTTGCGCACACGTTAAAACCCCGTTCCGCCTTTCGGAAGAGCAGCCCATTGTGTGCTTGTAGGAGCGGATGACAAAATTTATTTTTTAAAAAAACATGATGCACACAGGTGTCGTGTTTAGACACCATCCCTGAGGAAAAATCGGGGAGTTGGAGTCCCCAGGGCCGCTCAGGGCTGTATGTATATATAAAAAAATAAAATGAAATAATGGGTAGGCGCTGCACTTGTGGCGACGCGCTCTCCCCGGGGAGAGAGAGAGAGCAACCTAAATTTCACGCAGAGAAATCTGCTGTGACATAAAGTGGTATAAAAAAAATTAAAAAATATAAAATAGACGTTCA